>JAAGEH010000022.1:1040025-1092061 GCA_011751065.1 Lasiurus cinereus
ACAGAATGGTGTCCTGTAGGCCCAGGTGTCAGACAAGGCTGGAACTTACCTCCTTGTTTGTTTAATCTGAATGCAGAATATG
Source organism: Lasiurus cinereus (assembly GCA_011751065.1). NCBI lineage: Eukaryota > Metazoa > Chordata > Mammalia > Chiroptera > Vespertilionidae > Lasiurus > Lasiurus cinereus. The sequence goes on from JAAGEH010000022.1 coordinate 1,040,108, forward strand.
TCATATGAAACCGGGGTATACTCACAGGAAGGAGGAGTGAAAATGGTTGGACTAAGATCAATAACTTAAAATATACAGATGACACCAAGTTACTGCAGGAAGTAGCAACGATTTGAACATTTTGATGAAATAAAAGAAGAAAATGTCAAAGCAGGGCATTTGAATATGAAGAAGACAGAAAATTACGACTACAGAAGAAATACACAACTTTGAACGTAGCGAAGACATTGACATTGTTAAAGGTCTCGCTTCGTTCAGTCATCTGTTCGAACTGAGATCGCAGCCAAGAATTCAGGAGAAGGTTGAGGCTTCGAAGGACAACAGTGGAAGAACTAGAAAATGATTTTTTTTTCTAAGAACAATGATGTGTCACTAGAGACCAAGGCTAAGAGCATCCATCCCCTCAGAGTCTCAGTTACTTTGTGTGGAGGTTAAACTTCAATAGTGAAGACAATTGATAGTAAAAACCAACAAACAAACAAAAAGATTCGTTTGCACTTTGGTGTTGGAGGAGAGCTCTCTGGATACTCTGCACAACCAGAAAGATGAACAAGCCCTCGAGCAAAGGAAGCCTGAAACATAGCTGGAGGCAAACATGACAAAATGGAAGCTGTCCTACTTGCAGCACCTCCTGAGAAGGCGGGGTCCTTTGGAAAAGACAGCAGACGGAGCAGAAAAAGAGGAAGAGCAAGTGTGAGATAAGCTGACGCCATAAAAAAAACCACGGGCAGGAGTCCACAGGCACTGAGAGGGGGCTGTTAAGGACAGGACATGGTGGGCATGACTCAGCCATAGGGGCACCAGGAGTCAGACATGGCTCAAAGCTGTGTGATGCACCTATGTTCAAAGAAGTAAGTTGTACACATGGACTCATAGGCCCTTTATTTTTTTTTACATGAATGTATCACTCAAACCTATCTAATAAAAGAGTAGTATGCAAATTGACCATCACTCCAACACACAAGATGGCTGTTCCCATGTGGTCAAAGATGGCTGCCCACATGTGGACACAAGACGGTTGCCACAAGATGGCCAGTAGGGGAGGGCAGTTGGGAAGGACCAGGCCTACAAGGGAGGGCAGTTGGGGGCAATTAAGCCTGAACAGGGGGGCAGTTAGGGATGACCAGGCCGGCAGAGGAGGGAAGTTGGGGGCAACTGGGCCTGCAGGGAAGGGCAGTTGGCAGGGAGAGTGGGGGGCGGGAACTCACGACTGCAGGGGAGAGCAGTTGGGGGGAACCAGGCCTGCAGGGGAGGGCAGTAAGTGGTGACCAGATCTGCACAGGAGGGCAGTTAGGGGCAAAGAGGCTGGTAGGGGAGCAGTTAAGAATCAATCAGGCTGGTAGGGGAATGGTTAGGGGATAATTAGTCTGGCCGGCAGAAGCTGTTAGGGGCAATCAAGAAGGCAGGCAGGCAAGCGGTTGGGAGCCAGCAGTCCTGGATTGTAAGAGGGATGTCTGCCTGCCCGTTTAGGTCCAGGGCAGTTGGGGGCGATCAAGCCTGCAGTGGGAGGAGGGGGCAGTTAGGGATGACCAGGCCGGCAGAGAAGGGAAGTTGGGGGCAACCAGGCTGGGCTGAGGGACTGAGGGACAACCCCTTACACACACACACACACACACACACACACACACACACACACAAGAATTTCATGCACCAGGCCTCTAGTATTAAAATATTTGTCTTGATATCTCTTTGGTTTTACACCCTTGACTATTTTCAATATCAAAATTCTCTTTTGTGTCTTAGGAGCACAGACACTCCTATTTACACACACACACACACATATTCACACTGACTGCACAACCATACACACATTCTCAAACAGCATCCTCACACATGCACGTATGTGCATACAGACTCATATACACGCATAGTGAATGGACCAATCACAGTGAAATCAAAGGAAATGCAGTCTAGAAAGATGGAGGAGGGGCCAACTGGAGGATGGAAATGATAGGCTGCTTTGTCTTATGTCTAAACAGAGGGCACATACAGAGTGGTACCTCGAGATACGAGTTTAATTCGATCCGTCACCTTGAGGCGTGGGAAACTATGAGACGCTCGAGTCGCGGTAAACTGGTGGGTCGTGTGCAGCCAGCCGATCCGCGTGATGACTCCTATCTCAACTGGTGCTCATATTTCAAAGCAAAAATCGCTTGCTCAACGGCTCGTATCTCAAAAATCTCATATGTTAGGGCACTCGTATCTCGAGGTATCACTGTATTTGGGGGAAATAGAACAACTCATTCGCATACAGCTAAATTCAGAGTTCAAGGTTTGAAAATAAAAGCTGAAAACAACGATAGCCAGCAGTAAGTGAAGAGCAAAACCATTCCCAGTGAAGATCCACCAGTGTTGCAATGGAAGTGCATGCCGTCTGGAAGAAAGAGGGGTGAATCCATGGTGCTGCCTGATGGTGACAGATGCTCAGAGAACATGTAGTGTATTCCATGGATGTGTGTGTGTGTGTGTGTGTGTGTGTGTGTGTGTGTGTGTGTGTTGATTTCAGAGAAGAAGGGAGAGAGAGAGAGAATTCTTGATTGGCTGCCTCCTGCACCATCTGGGGTGGAGCCTCCGCCTGAGCAAGTGCCTCTCTGCACCTTGAAGGAGGCCGGGTTGGAGGCAGCGGGGGACCCGGCCTAGCTGCTCCTCGCAGGCCACGTGGTGGCTCCCCCCTCAGCCTCCAGATTGGAGGCGACTTCCTGCGCAATCAGCAGGGTGGGGGGCGGCACAGGAGCGTGCGGATATTGTGCATTGGTAGGTGTGGAGCACATCTGCTCGCTCCCTCGCTCCCAGGACCGCGGGGAAACTGCCTCGCGGGGCACCTGCAGCGAGGGCCTGGCTCTGCTTGTCTGCTAGGCTGAGCCCTCCTCTCCCGCACCCGGCCTCCTGGCTCATCATTCCTTGCGTCACGCTGCATTTTTAAGGCGATTGTTACCTCCCACCCGGTAATCAGAGCAGGTTTAATTAACTGCTGGTCAGTTCATCTTTTCTCCTCTCGTGCATTTTCCATAGCTGGTGTGCATGCAGCGCCTCCCTGCCCAGGGGTTCGCAGCCCCTCGGATGGATGCTGAAGCCCCATCAGTGCCAGGTGTGCCAGGGGGGACTGAGAGAGGGCCCCCAGGTGCCTCTGCAGGCTTCTTGGACCTGGCTGGTGGGTTATAGGTCCTTTGCATGAAATAGCTCCTCCAGAGCCAGCTCATTTACAAGCTGCAAAGGTCAAGTGTCCTCTCCTCTTCCTGCTAGAACGGGTTTTCTGTGTAGGAGAGAGATGGCAGATAATGGAGGAGAGGAAGGTAGACATACAGGGCGAGAGGAAGGAGCACACTCGAAGTAGAAGCTGGGGAACAGGTTGGTCAGGTCACAGTGTCTCTCAGGGAACATCTCAGACCCAAAGTCACATTGCATGTACAGTGGTACCTCGAGATACGAGTTTAATTCGTTCCGTCACCTTGAGGCGTGGGAAACTATGAGACGCTCGAGTCTCGGTAAACGGGTGGGTCGTGTGCAGCCGGCCGACTTGCGCGATGACTCCTATCTCAACTGTTGCTCGTATTTCAAAGCAAAAATCGCTCGCTCGACGGCGGCTCGTATCTCAAAAAAATCTCGTATGTTAGGTCACTCGTATCTCGAGGTGCCTCTGTATTTGAACTGCGTTTTGCATCGTTTCCCCAGCCAGGACCAGCACCCTTCCACTTGCAGCTCTGTTTGCCGTCCTTTTATCCCTGAAACAGTAGTTCTCGGGTGTAAAGAACATGCAAAATTCAGTTCCCTACTGAACCGTATGTGTGTGTGCTGTTTCCTTCTCCAAAGGTGCGGGTGTTTAAAAACAAATGGGCGTTAGCTTTTCCAAAAGGCTCTCAGTGTGCACACCCGGGTCACAGTACACTGCTCTGGCCACGCCGGCCACTTCTGGCCAAGCAGCCCCGTGGAGGTATTTGTAGGATCCCCCCTCTCTCCCTCTTTCCCCCTCTCTCCCCTTCCAGCATATCACATCAGTTCCTCAGTGTTAGAAAGCATAGGAAGGAGGAACTGATAATTCCCCATTTTAGAATCTAATGCCGAAAGGCTGAGAGATTACACAAACACACCAGCTGTTCACATCGCCAGTTAAGTTGTTTAGACAGAGGGTGGTCAGACCCTGGATGAGGGAGCGCATTCGCTCTGTGCGCATTTGTGCTGAGGTGTGGTCATCGTGAGTTTGTAAACCTGTTCTCTGAGAGTCGACCTTACGGGTGGAATGCTGCCGAGATAAGAATGGTGCCGAAGGGTTTCCTACTAAGAAGTACTATTAGAAAGTATCTCTGAGGCAACCTGTAGTTTATAGGAAGTGCTTTGACCTCAGAAAGATTGATTAAGGGTGTGTGTGGGATTCAGAGTCTGCGTTCAAATCTCAAAATGTGATTAATAGGCAAGTAGTTTCCCTCTGATCAGTCCCATTCCCTTCTCTGGAAAATGGAGATGATGTTTCTGACATCATACTCTTTTTCTGATGATTAAAAGGTGATTTTACTGTACTTTGCATGGTGGAAGTTCTCAGTAAAGAGTGATGATGATGATGGCGGCTTGTGTTTTTCTCTGTGCCTGATGTAAAACGATTCACCTCACTCTGCACATGGAGCAGAGTGGATCCAATGACCTGCCCCGAGTTTATCATGATCTGTCCTGCCTCTTCCTGTGAACTCCTGGAGGACTGGATCCATGTCTTATTTAGCTCGTGTCTTCCATGGCCCTCACACCATGTCTTTCCTGTGTCGTGTGTGTGTTCAATAGATCATTGCTAAATTGTACTTGAATCCTGCTTTTGTCCTTTGACTTACCCAACTGTATTCAATAGGCCACACTGCTGAAAGATGGATAAAGAAGTTCCTGTCCTCAGGTGTTTGGAGTTGAGTGAGGATTAGCTATGTGGATAGATAATTACAGAAAGGAGTGCAGCCGACACCGGTTTGACTCAGTGGATAGAGCATCAGCCTGTGGACTGAAAGGTCCCAGGTTCGATTCCGGTCAAGGGCATGTACCTTGGTTGTGGGCACATCCCCATTGGGGGGTGTGCAGGAGGCGGCTGACCAATGTCTCTCTCTCATTGATGTTTCTAACTCTCTATCCTTCTCCCTTCCTCTCGGTAAAGAAATATCAATAAAATATATTTAAAAAAAAACACACCTGCCAATTTAAAAAAAAAGAAAAGAGAAAAAAAAAACAATAGAGAAAGGAGTGGAGTGTGGTTATTCTGCCTCCTGGACTGGAGAAAGCTGTGCCGAGAAGGCAACCAGCATCTGGGCCCTGAAAAAGGCGTTCTACCTAAATGGAGTCCTAAGGAAGGTTGTTCAAGATAAGCTGGAGGAGTGCATGTATGCCAAGCTGGTAGAATCATGGATAGAGCATGTTCATGTTGGTGAGAAGTGTGCTTTAGTACACACAGTTTTACGGTGACTGTCACCCTCTTATCCTATCAGCCTGTTCCTACAATCCTCATGCTAAGAAGCTACCGAATCTTTAGACTTGGATGGTGTTTGTTACATTGTTAACTGGAGGGAGACCAGCAGGCCGAGAGGAAGAAAAACACAAATCAGTGTGAAAGTCCTGGTGAATGCCTCAGAGGCGGGTGCAGGTAGTGAGGGAAGAAGTGGGAGGAATCTCAAGAGTGGAGGATAACAGAAACAGGTGACGGAGTAGTCTGGAGAGAACTTGGTTATCCATAAAAAAAAACAAACAATTTATATTTTCCTTAGTTAATGCTTTTGCTGTGGGAGTATAGGAGCGGAAATGAGCCTCAATTCTACTCCCGTGTGGTTGAGAAATTAGCTCCTGGCTTGTGCTTTCCCAGAATTCCCTTATTTTCTCTTTGTATTTAAGGACAAAATAGAATGGCTTGAATCCCATTTTTGATTTGGAAGCTAAGTGTGATGTCACCACAATGTGTCCAAATTTACTTTCTTTTTGAAATGTTGTGACTATGCTGCTTAGAATTATTTGTCACTGGTATTCATTCCTCCACAGGAGTATTTTGTGATTCCGTTGCTTAATAAAAATGTGCTGATACATCAATGTTATTCAGATGTAATTTCTTTAATCTATACACTTTAATTTATAATAGTTTTTAAACTTATAAAGTATACCAGTAGGTATTATAAGAGACTACATAAAATTGTCATGACCACTGAATCAATACTCAAGAATATTTTAACTTGTAGAAATTCCCCATGGAAAGATGAACATTTGTTTCTTGTTAATAAAGACAAGGAAAATATGTTAAAGGTTTCCTTTGCACAATTTCAATTTATCTCATATAAATTTAGCCATGCCATAAAATATCAGATGACTTTGGAATTGGATTTGTCACAAAAAAATAAAGGGCCGGTAAATTTTAGATGACTAAATTTATGAAGGTTTTAGAAGGAACATTCTTCATATTTCAGGTAATCTAAACTAAAGACAAATAGAGATCAAACAAAATACAGGATTTTTTTTTATTTTTTTATTTTTTAAATATATTTTATTGATTTTTTACAGAGAGGAAGGGATTGGGATAGAGAGTCAGAAACTTTGATGACAGAGAAACATCTATCAGCTGCCTCCTGCACGCCCCCTACTGGGGATGTGCCCACAACCAAGGTAGGTACATGCCCTTGACCTGAATTGAACCTAGGACCCCTCAGTCTGCAGGCCAATGCTCCATCCACAGAGCCAAACCGGTTTCAGCAAGATTTGGTTTTTAAATGCAAACATATACATGGCTACCAAATATAAATCTATATTTTACTGTGAAAATAATATGACCTTCCTCAATTTCAGTTTTTCTCCTTAGCTTACTAGTATTAAACAAGTCTCTTCATTATCATAGAAAAGAATGAATAAAGTTTTGCTAGGTTTGTGGAGGACTGTTGACATGGACATATTAGATTTGACCCCAAACTCAATAAAATTACTCATTACTAAGAAGGATTACTCCAAGGATTTCCTTTTAGAATGGAAAGTCCATGATGTTCAAATATATTTTGAAATCGGGTATTTCCAAACTAATATCGAATACCAAATCTTTAATTAGTGTGCATACAATTAAAATTTACTTACGGAGAATTAAACTGGAAGTTGACGTTCTCATAATCCAAACCCATATGAAGCTGAGAAATTCAATTTCACGGCCTCTTTTCTTTCACCACATATAGTGACTTTTATTTTGTATTTATTTATTGTTATTCCATTGAGCAGATCTTTTTAAAGCAAAGTTTCTGAAGAACCCAAAGAGGCATAAGGAAAGATCAGGAAGCAAAGCTATTGAGAGAACTACCAAGTTAAAAACAGACAATTAGAAAAGATATATATATATATATATATACACTAAATATATATATAATATACTATATATACTAAAAATATATATTTTTTAATATATATATATTTTATACATAATGTGTATGTGTGTGTGTGTGTGCTTTAATATGCTTTAATATACTATATATACTATATATACTATATATATGGTATATTAAATATATACATTTTTAGTATATATAGTATATTAAAGCACACACACATACATACACATTATGCATAAAATTAAGGTATTTTAGAGCTGAAGACCTTAGTTTAGAATCTGGGGCACATTCAAGCAGTCGAGTTTGGGGGAGTAAATAGTACCTTTACTATATCCTACACTACAAAATTCAACCTCCATTTGATCTAGGAACACATATAGCATTTGAAGAGATGCCAGATTCCCCCCCCCAAATCTCTCTCTGTATTGATGATCGCGCGATCCACAGTGTGTGAGCCATCGCTATGTAAAACTGTCAGCTGAGACGAGAACAAATAGCAAGAGAAAGCAGCCATTGTACCGCTAGACATGGATTCAGAATCCCCAGCAAGCAAATACATAATAAATAAAAGGTTGCGCTGCCTGGTGTGTACTCCCCGGAAGACACCGTCTGCAGGATTTCTGTTGGCACTCTGCCATCCTTCCTCTCACTCATCTGCCTCGCAGCACCCTCTCAAAAAGTGCAAAAGCCTGTGGTTGATAGAGTGGATCGTGTCGAGCTGAATTGAGACATTCAAGTATTGTCATAACGTGGGGGTGGGGAGCGGGCCAGGGGGGCTGCAGGTGCAGCTTTGGGAAACCTGTGTCCACATCACTGCTGGACACAGGGCGCTGTGTCAGTTCGCCCTACACCATGTGATGAGCACATCTCTGTAAACTGTCCTAAGTGACAAATACAGTGGTACCTCGAGATACGAGTGCCCTAACATACGAGATGTTTCAGATACGAGCCGTCGAGCGAGCGATTTTTGCTTTGAAATACGAGCAACATTTGAGATAGGAGTCATCGCGTGGATCGGCCAGCTGCACAGGACCCACCAGCTTACCGTGACTTGAGCATCTCATAGTTTCCCACGCCTCAAGGTTATAAAACGAATTAAACTCGTATCTCGAGGTACCACTTTATTACCCAAGGCCATAAAGTCCACCACGGCCTTGTTTACTGACCCAGCACCTGCTTCGCATATTGCAGTGTCCTTTATGGCTGTTGTGTTTGTAATAGACTCAGCGACTCAGGCAGGGGTGATTTTAGCGACAGTAAATCCTGGGCCGCTGCGTTCCCGGGTGCCCCATCGTCATTTTAATACGTCTGCCGTTGAGCACTGTTGGGTATAAATTTTAGCACCAGCGTCAGCTGCTTAGCTGCTTCCCTGTGTTTTGTTCCTCGTGGTTGTTTTTTGCAAAAGCGTAACCGGTAACGATGGGAAGAGGAGACTTGCTTAAACAGATGACACTCAGAAGGGAGAGGACGAGTCCCCTTGAGGTGGTTCAGTAGCAGAGCTGACAAAGCTTAGGTATTCCATTCAATAGTGTTATTATGAAATGTCTCAGAGTTTCAAAAATGAAAACAATAATGTTCCTGAGGTAGGTTTCCTCACTGGCATTCCTAGCGAAGTTACTTAATGCTCGTTGGGAATGCTCCAAGGTGTTCAGTGGAAATGCTGGGTTAAATAAAGTGAGATGGATGTTGAAACTTTTTAGTTTTTCATATGCAAACAGGGCAACGTTAATCTCCAAAAAGATGTGTCGTTTCCCAACATATCTGGCTTTTTTAACTTTTCTTCCTTTTCTTTTCTGTCCTCCTGTATGGGTACCCTCTTCCACCTCAAACCTATGTAGTGTTTGTGGAATACCAGTGTTCTGTATAACGTAGGGCAAGAAATGCTGGTTCAGAGGAATGTAATACACTTACTATACTGAGTACAGTGGTACCTCGAGATACGAGTGCCCTAACATACGGTATTTTTGAGATACGAGCGATTTTTGCTTTGAAATACGAGCAACATTTGAGATACGAGTAATCGCGGGATCGGCTGGCTGCACACAACCCACCAGTTTACCTTGACTCGAGCGTCTCATAGTTTCCCACGCCTCAAGGTTATGGAATGAATTAAACTCGTATCTCGAGGTACCACTGTACTGGGATTTCAGCAAAGCTCTTTCATCTAAACATGGGCATTTAAGGAGATCAGTACTTAGCATGCAACATAATATAAAACTTTACTGTGTACAATATCATGTCATCTGTGAATAATGACAGTGTTACTTCCTTCTTTCCAATTTGGAGGCCTTTTATTTCTTCTTGTCTGATCGCTATGGCTAGGACTTCAAGTATTATGTTAAGTAGGAGTGGTGGAAGTGGACATCCCTGTCTTGTTCCTGTTCTTAGGAGAAATGGTGTTAGTTTTTGCCCATGGAGTATGATATTAGCTGTAGGTTTGTCATATATGCCTCTATTATGTCGAGGTATGATCCCTCTGTTCCCACTTTGCTGAGAGTTATTTCAAAAATGGGTGTTGGATTTTGTTGAATGTGATGTACCACATTTATTGATTTGAAAAGATTCTATCAGCCTTGCATCTGTGGAATAAATCCCACTTGGTCGTGGTGAATGATCTTCTTAATATATTGCTGGCTCTGATTTGCTAATATTTTGTTGATGATGTTAGGATGTATATTCATCAGGGATATTAACTTGTTATTCTCTTTCTTTGTAGTGTCTTTATCTGATTTTGGAATTAGGATAATGTGGGCCTTGTGGAAAGAACTTGGAAGTGTTCCTTCCTCTTGGATGTTTGGAATAGTCTGAGGAGTATAGGTATTGGTTCTGTGAATACCTGGTAAGACTCCCCTGTGTAGCTGTCCAGACCAGGGCATGTGTTTTCTGGGAGTTTATTTTTATTTCAGCTTTAATTTAATCAGTTATTACTAGCATGTTCAGGTTTTCTGCCTCTTCCTGATTCAGTTTTGGGATATTGTATTTTCCTAGGAATTTGTCCAGGTTGTCCAGCTTGTTGGCATACACTAGTAGTTGTTCAGAGCATTCTCACAATCCTTAGTATTTCTGTGGGGACAATTGTTACTTTGCCTCTGTCATTTCTGAATTTGTTTATTTGGGTCCTCTCTCTTTGTTTCTTGATGAGTCTGGCTAAAGGTTCATCAATCTTGTTTATCTTTTCAACGAAACAGCTCTTGGTTTCATTGATCTTTTTCTAAGAGTATGTGTAAGTATTGCTATCCAAGTTGTTTTTTTTTTTCATTTCCATTTGCTCACATTTCATTGGTTGGAACTCAGTCACGGGGCCATGCCTAACTGCAAAATTTAATCCACTTCTTCCCAGGAAGAAGAGAAGATAGATTTCAGTGAGGTGCTATCATACAGACACTGTTTAAAAGCGAAGCGTTGTTATTCTGAAGAAGTATGGAAGGCACTGCATGGATCATGGTTGAAATATATTTTATTTTCCCAGGATTCATAAGATTGGATTTTTTTTTGCTTTATTTATAGTTATTTGTTGGTGTGATAAATAGCACAGGTGCCTCCAGGAGAAAAATAAAATAAAACATTTTGACATCACGTTGACATTTCCCAAGATTGGAGGCATCTTGAACAGATTATATTCCGCGCTCTGCTATTTAACAGATTAATTATTGGCATGGAGAGCCAAGGTGGTTTGGGAAAAACAAGGTGGTTTTACCTGGAATGTGGGCAAACCCCGAAACAAAGCACAGGGAGGCAGCCTGCCAAGGAACGTGAGCACTTCTTCAGCAGATGAAGGGGAGACTTCTGTTGGCAGATCTGTCAACAGAGCCCCTCTCCTCAATACTAATTGCTTAACAAACAAGATATTAAGATCTTTAAAATAAAGTGCCTCTTTGTCCTATATGTGTACTTATAGGCAGAAAACGGAACTCTCTCCTTGCAAAATATTGAGAGTTAGGTGCTGTTGTAGGTAATTAGTGTAAAAGACTGTATGTTTTCTCATCCACCTGCTGGTAGAGGCAGATGGTAGCTTATTTCTGCCCATGTGACCTACAGATTCTTCAGGTTTAACAAAATACTCTTGAGGATGGTAATAGCATTGTTTCCTTCCAGGTATGGTTAGGGCGATGGCACATAAAGGATGTGCTTTCCTCTCGTGCCCCACCGACCTTTGCAGAAGTACAGATAGAGAGGGGATGGGTCTTGTCACTCGAAAAAATAAATTTAAGTGATGCTTTCAAAAGCATATTTCCCCCCCACAAGAGTAATTTTGATTTTTTTAATAGAGAAAATGCTATTACGTTTTAATCTTACAATGGAAAAAAATGTGGAGATTATAAATTGTTTGGAGATATATATATATATTCAAAGCCATTACCATCAATCTCCAAGCTCTGTTGCATGCCTAGATATTTAGTTCTTCATCCTTTCACAATAACAACCACCGTACTGTGCCTTTTATAACTTTACTAGCATCCTAGAGAAAATCCAAGATATTTAATCAACATATTTGATTTGAATAATCAGATAAAATGGACATAGAATTAATTTTTAATTATCTCTTTTATTGTCTTTACCTAGTTCGAAAAGATAAAATTGAATGTAAAGTGCAAAGGACATGCTATGCAGCATCTCTTTAATCTTAAAACTAAAATGTGTCCATGAAACTAATAAGACCATAAGAATTCGTGAAAAGATGCTGGCCAATGCCGTAAAATCAGTATCTGGTAGTCTTCTCTCTTTGGTCAAGCCTTTACAGTAGGAGATACAACCATTGGAAGCCTACGACAGCTCAGACAATTGCCCAGGAATAATTAGGACAGCTTAGCTTTTCTTAAAAGAACATTCCAGATAGTCTTTGCCATGACTCTTGAATGAGGTCTTCTAAATAGTTTATTTATCAGTGGTGAGCAGAACTTGAAATGCCTTCTTCCTCATGTCTAGAAATGAGGTTACCCCCAAATTAGAATTTTTGTACATTTTAAACAGGCTTTAATTTTTTGTAATGCATTAATGGTCAAGGTTTTGGGTTCCCTTTCAAATTAAGGGCTGCAAAAATTTCTGAAAAGTTGAATAAACCAAGAAATTATGGTTGGATGTATTGAAGACTCAGGGATTATCTCTTATAATTGTCACCCTCCTCCTTCGCTTATGACTATTCTCTTGGATTGCGTCCATATCTTGGCTATAGACAACACTGTAGTGTAGATGAGTAGATAAAAAGTAGTATGTACTCCATATATACAACGGAGTGTTACTCAGCCATAAAAAAGAATGAAATCTTGCCATTTGCAACAGCATGGATAAACCTAGAGGGTATTATGCCAGGTGAAGTAGGTCAGTCAGAGAAAGACAGACACCATATGATGTCACTTATATGTGGAATCTAAAGAACAAGAGAAACGAATAAAATTGAAACAGATTCATGGGCATGGAGATTGGTGGTTAGCAGATTGGTGGTTACAAACAGTCATGAGGATGTAAGGTGCAGCTTGGGAAATATAGTCAGTCCTATTGCAGTAACCATATATGGTACCAGTTGGGTACTAGAAATATCAGGGGGAACGCTGTAAAGTGATTGTCTAACCATTATGCTATACATCTGAGATGCGTACAAAATAATATGGAGTGTAAACTGTAATTTTAAAATTTAAAGTTTTTTTTTTTTTTCAAGAAGAGACTAGCTCTCAGATTATCATAATGCCTCTGGCTTCCTCTTGGGATGAGAATACTTGATCTCTCTCTCTTTTTTTTAAAGGGCTGTTTGTAAGCTCAAATAATGTAAAATAATCTGGGAAAAAATCTGATGTGGAAAAACACAAACGTATTATCGTAATTAAGTGACAGTTTAGTGCAGAGATACTAAATGCTTCAAGATTTTGAAGACCTCACACACAGCGTGGTCCACTGGCCAGCTCCTGGAAGCTTGCTAGAAACTCAGAAACAGGGCCTGCCCTCAGACTCACTGAATTAGATGGCATCGTAGCAAGATTCCCAAGGTGACTAAGACATATATTAAAGTTTAAGAAGCTCAGCAGAGCCACCCTGAGAAGTATGCAAGGTGACCTCATTTCCACAGATAAGCAATTCCCACATTGCTACCACACTTCCCTGCTTTCAGAGCTGGCTTTTAAAAACAACTGCAAAATCGTTGTCTATTATTATTATTATCATCATTATTATTATTATTACTATTATTACTAGCTTTTGACTATTGTGGCAATATTCTCCAAAAGGACATGCACTTACACGGATCCTGATGGCAGCGAAGCCGTGCGTTGCTGAAGGGACCAAGTTTGGGAGCAGATCCACAGCGTGGATTTTTGTGGCTTTGCGCAGTTCTATTTTTGAGTGCTTGGAGAATCTTATTTATTAGAGTGTGTTTGCAGAAACTGTCAGTAAACATCTTTTCTTTGTTAATATTTAACCCACCAACTCTTTTAAGCTTCCATCTTTTCCAGGCCCACAGTCCCACATGCTTTTTAATCCACTAATAGCACCAAACTGTCTCCATGGTGCAATAAAAGTCTTCTGTTTTATGACTTCCTTGAATTACTACCCTAACTCATAATTTGCCAGATTTGCTTTTGCCTTCAAATCCCTTACTTCATTGTAGCCACATGAAAAATGTGGCACCCTATGCTTTTTTCCCCCTCAAACTCTAATGCTCGTTTTTAATATACTAATAGTTCTTGCCCAGAGTAATTTAGTCTTGCTGCCATCAGAATGTTTTATTCAGCATTCAAAAGAACTCTGAGAAAGTTTCTCCATAAAAATATTGGGAAATATGGGGAGCAGTTCTGATTGAAATCTAGTCAACTTTAATGACATTACGTAATTGGCAAAAATCTCCCCAACTCTCCCCACAATGTTTAAGGAAACGACATAGAAAATTAGTTTGGCCATTTTGATGCTTTCTAGATTCCAGTTTTAATGCTGAAGTGTTTTCTTAACAGAGAACATCGCTGAATGTCCAGAAGACAAGGGAGCTTGCTCTGAGTGGCAGCCATAAATACCTTGATCTTATCTGAAACAAGAGGAAGAGTGTGATTTGTGTGGAAGATAACTGTATTTTCATTGTGTTTCTTTATTAAAGCCAGAAAATAGGCGAAAGTTTTAGGTTTATAGCTTCCTGTCCTAGGGGAGGGGAGATAAATGAGTGAATACAAAGAGCATCTAATCATCAGTCCTCTTTCTTTTATCACAGCTCCTAGGACTGGCACCAGTTGTGTGTGTGTGTGTGTGTGTGTGTGTGTGTGTGTGTGCGCGCGCGCACATGTATGTGTGCGTGCTCATGGTTGTTGTGTTTGGAGGAAAAGATGAAGCAGAAAGAAAGAACCGTATTAAAGTGAAAGTGAATGGTGTCCCCTCTACTCGGACATTCACCCTAAAGACTCTCGTTTATATGAAAATTGACTTCCCAGTGGGAATGTCTAGGAGGCCTGGCCTCTGAATTAGAACCTGCTCAATCCTTGCATATCTCCTTTCTCTTTTATCATCAGTGATGTAACTCTCCCAGCAAAGTAGACTCTCCAGTCACTTTATGGGCAGAGAGTGGAGTCAGTTTCAAGTCAGCCCAGAATGCGTGCCCAGGACACCAGTCACCAACCCCAGTTGTGCGCAGCTAGCCTAACCAAGCACAGACACTCTCTGGAGGTGTAACTTGCAGGTGTGAGGATGTGGAAGGCAGCGAGTGGACAGGCCAGGGGAAAGTACGCTGCACCCCATGGAAAGGCCGTGGAGGGAGGTACTGAATGTAACAATGTACAGATTGCATTTGGGGTGAAAATGCATTTGTGGAGAGAAACCAAGATGGTGGCATAGGCGAACACCTAAACTGCTGCCTTGCACAACAATTTCAAAACTACAGCTAAAAGACAGAATGGACATCTTCCATAACCTTGAAACTGCGTTGAAATCCACTTCCAACTGCACTGAACCCCAGTGTTGGGTGAGACCCTGGGGACCCAGACTCATACAGGTTCCCAGAGTGCAAGGTAACTCAGGGGAGCCGCAAAAGGTATAGGTCTGGAGGCCCACAAGCGAGAGTACATAGAGAGGGCTGCAGCAATTACTGAGGGACACTGAGACCCAGGGGCTGCATAGGACAGGAAGCCAAGGCTGTCTGCTCAGCCCTGAGACTCTGCCCCATCCAAGCTGAGCACAGAGGCTTTTGCAATCTTGCAAGTCTTGTCTCATAAGGCTGACTCCAGCACAGACGTTCTCCTGGCCTAGACACAGTTGATCCTCACAACCAATTGGCTTGGAGGTCAGTTCCCCCCAGTGATACCAACAACAATCAAGACTTAACTACAACAAAGCTATACACACAGTCCACAAAGGGGTGCACCAAGAGTGTCCACCTCAGGTAACTGGGGAGGCAGAGCTACTGGGCCATAGAGGACACCTAGCACACAAAGCTACTCTACCAACTCAGGGAAGCAGTAAAAATGTGGAGACAAAGAAACAGATCACAAACAAAAGAAGTGGAGGAAAACAAATGATTGGATATAGAGTTCAAAACCACAGTTATAAGGTTTTTCAAGAATTTCCTAGAAAAGATGAATAAATTTAGTGAGACCCAAGAGGAAATGAAAAAGGACCAACTAGAACAGTGGTTCTCAACCTTTCTAATGCCAAGACCCTTTAACACAGTTCCTCATGTTGTGGTGACCTCCAACCATAAAATTGTTTTTGTTGCTACTTCATAACTGTAATTTTACTACTGTTATGAATCATAATGTAAATATCTGTGCTTTCTGATGGTCTTAGGCCGCTAGCGACCCACAGGTTGAGAACTGCTGAACTAGAAATTAAACATACACTGATTGAAATAAAAAATATTATACAGAGACCTAATAGCAGACTAGAGGAACGCAAGAATCAAGTCCTCCTCATGCAGAGTAAATTGAGGGTGCTGGGGCTGGGGCGATGATGTTTCTTTCCAGGGATCCACTCCAGAATGCTTCCCAGGGTCTGCTCCTGGCCTCTCCTCTGACTTGCTGTGACTTGGTTCTCCAAGTGTTCTAACTCATTGTCCTCAACTGCGAGGGCCACACCAGGGTCAGCATAAGAGGCCCATCACTGCCCCCCCCCTCCAACTTCTCATTCAGTCAGACCGGAGAGAAGACTGAGAACCTGGCATTTCCAGCAAGTCCTCCTCCCACCCTGGTCTATCCCTACTTCTCCCCTCAGAATCAAGTATTATTTTCCTGCATCTCTTCTCTCGTGTGGACTGTGAAACAGTAGGGATGGTGTTTCTACGTGTGGACATTGCATTGAAATTGTTGCTTGATATTAGGCAAATTATTTAGTATCTCTCGGATGCTGATTTTCTCTTCTATAACATGGAGCTAAAAATAGATGCTGCTTCATAGTTGTTTGTTTTTTTACTGATGTATCCACAGCATCAGAGAACTTGTTATAAATGCAGATTCTAGGGACCATTGTTGGAGCCACTGTACCAGAACTGCTGGGATAGGGACTGGCGATCTGTCTTGAACTGTTGGCAACCATCGCGTACGCTAAAGTACCACTGACGTTAGCATCCATCCACATGTCTAAGCCAGAACTCTGGAAACCTTCTCTTTTCTTTCCCACCGAGAGCCAGATTCTACTGGCCCTTCCATTTCTCCCAAATGCATTCAGTTTCTCATTTCACCTGCTTTCCTGTTCTGCGTTCACTTTGGCCGTAGCTGCTCAACGAGGTTGCTGCAGAAGCTTCCTGCTTTCACTGCCACCAGTTTACTGATCACCATCTGTCATCAAATCCCTTCTCTTCGAGGCCTGGAGGGTAGGGATTTGAACTCTGATCGTGTATTTCCATTTCTCAATTCCCCCTGCTCTTCTCTCTCTTCCTGGCCAGAGCCCAGCCTCCTGAGCACAGAGCAAGCTCTCTCTGGGCCTGGCTGGAGAATCACATCCCATCTTCCTCTGCTCCTGCCAAGTTCCCACTCAGCCTTCTTCCTCTCCTGACCTCCCTCCGTACGGACGGTGCCTCCCAGGCCTTGTATGAAGTTGCGGTTCCTGTGGGGCATGAGTGTGGGAAGTGTAAGCTGTGTGTAATGGGGCACACCTACCTTCACCCCTCAGCCGTCCCCTTTAATGTCTCTGTGATCCTTGAGCAAATTATTTCATCCTTCTGTGCTTCTTTTTCTTTATCTCTACGGTGAGCAAATCAGTGGAACCTGTTTTATTGTATAATCATAAATATCAAATGAGTACAGTGGTACCTCGAGATATGAGTTTAATTCGTTCCGTGACCTTGAGGCGTGGGAAACTATGAGACACTTGAGTCGCGGTAAACTGGTGGGTCGTGTGCAGCCGGCTGATCCGCGCGATGACTCCTATCTCAAATGTTGCTCGTATTTCAAAGCAAAAATCGCTCACTCGAAGGCTCGTATCTCAAAAATCTCCTATGTTAGGGCACTCGTATCTCGAGGTACCACTGTATATGCATCTCTGATATGCACCAAAATGTTTGCTCTGGAGCAGGTGCGCAGGGCACTGCGTTTTCCTTCTTTTCTCTCTCACCCCCCTCTTCCCAGGTTTCCTTGGTCTGTACAGGCCATGGGGAGGGCGGCCAATGGAGTGCTTTCTTTGCCTAAACTGAGGGTCACCATGGGGGGTGATAAATACTTCCTGTTGGACACTGGCCTTTAGTCACCTCCATTCCCCTTCCTCATGGAACTGCAGCTGCCTGCCGTTATGCAAAAGTAGGTGTGCAGATGTTCATATGCAAAACAATGTGATAATGAACAAATAGTGACGCAAGGATAAGCTGTTTCCTGTTCCAACCGCTGTAAACACCCCGCTCCCCCCGCCCCCTACATAGTTTTGGGGAGAAAGTAAGTCCAGGTCCTGGCCCCCCACTAGGAAAGGCAAGAAGACACTTCGCTCCCCACCCTCTGAGGCACCAGAGCAGCAGACACCTAACCTCACCCCCTCCAAGTTCTCTCAGGGCCCGAAGCTCTGATGCAGCGGTTCTCAACCTTCCTAAGGCCATAACCCTTTAAGACAGCTCCTCATGTGGTGGTGACCCCCAACCATAAAATTGTTTCCGTTGCTACTTCATCACTGTAGTTTTGCTACTGTTATGAACTGTCATGCAAATATCTGATAGGCAGGATGTGTTTTCATTGTTATAATTGAACATAATTAAAGCATAGGGATTAATCACAAAAATAATATGTAATTATATAGTGTGAAATATTTATTTCTAATGACAAATAAATGAAATGTTGTCTTGAATCGTGGTGTAGCATAGGTAACAGTCTTCATATGACAACAGTAAACTACATGGCTACACTTTGCTACACCGAGGAGCGGTGTGTTGGTTCCTAAGACCATGGGAAATAGGTGTTTTCCGATGGTGTTCGGCGACCCCTGTGAAAGGGTCATTCAACCCCCAAAGGGGTCGTGACCCACAGGTGGAGAACCACTGCTCCGATGGGAGAGAGGCAGGAGTGGGAACTGAGTCCTTTATCCCCGCCCAGGAGTTTGCAGCGCTGAAATGGTGGGGTGTCTCTCTGGGCACAGGCAGGCACCCCTTGCTGCTGACTTGCCAAGCAGGTGCCCCAGGTTTCTGTCAGTGCCATGACCCTGAGAGTCTTCCAGAAAACCAGAGCAAGTTTCTGTTGATGCCACCCAGGCGGGCTGGTATGGCACCTCCCGCTTTTTGCTGATTTCTTCCCTGGCACCGGCGTGACTCTGAGGCTCCAGGCCCCTCTTTGTGTGGAGGAAAGGCCATCCTCTGCCACCCGCTGGCGCCCCCCCACCCCCCGGTGTGAATGCCAGGTTTCCAGTTTAGAAAGGTGTCCGCAGTCTGTAGGCGGTGCGTGACCCTGAGTCTCTCCTTTGAGCGCATGTTGATTAAAACTTGGTTTGTGAAAGCAGATTTTCTTTGCAAATGAAGACGGACCCGTGGTAACTACATTTACTACTTAACAGCCCTTACCTGCCAGCGATGATCAATTAGTGAAAACAGATTTTAAGGATGAAAACAGTAACATCCAGTATGTATCCTCCAAACCACACTTCTCATTAAAACGTCTTCCCCGTTGGCCTCTAAAGGGCAGGGTTGTCTGTCTGTACCTGGGAGAGAAGGTTTTCGATGTTGCACCATTTCGTGATGCATAAAATGTTTCATGTTATGCGCATGTTTGTTGTTGTTTATTTTAGTACTCAACAACTGAAAAGATCATTTATACTCTGAATCCACGGATCTAATACTGGGTTAACAAATCTTTTTTTTTAAATATATTTTTATTGATTTCAGAGAGGAAGAGAGAGAAAAACATCCAGGATGGGAGGGAATCATTGATTGGCTGCCTCCTGCATGTTGGACGGAGGGAGCCTACAACCCAGGCATGTGCCCTTGACTGGAATTGAACCTGGGACCCTTCAGTCCGCAGGCTGATGATCTATCCACTGAACCAAACCGGCTAGGGCTGGGTTACCAAATCTGGCTCTTCCACCCTCATGATGGCAATTGGTACAGGCATCTTCCTTTGAGTTGTTTTTTATTTTTATTTTATGTTTTTAAAATATATTTTTATTGATTTCTACAGAGAGGAAGGAAGAGGGATAGAGAGTTAGAAACATCCATGAAAAAGAAATATCGGTCAGCTGCCTCCTGCATACTCCTCAGTGGGTATGTGCCTGCAATCAAGGTAGGTGCCCTTGATCGGAGTTGAACCTGGGACCATTGAGTCCTCAGACTGACGCTCTATCCACTGAGCCAAACCGGTTTCGGCCTGAGTTGTTTTTTAGAAGGCACTTTTGTATGGGCACTGAAAAAGATATTTCTCTGGTATTGTGATCTTGTGTTAAATTAAATCCTATTCTCTGCAGTAAGACCCTCATCAGCACTTGAAGAAACATAGGGCGTCTAAGCACTTTAGTCACAGATCTGTAACTGATCTTAATTATGCAAAAGAATACACACTGGGATGTCTTAATCCTGCTTGCTTTGCGTGAACTCGAGGTGCCCAATTCTACTCAGAGCACTGGTCCCCCAGAAGGCCAGCATGAATTCACTTCTCTTCATTTAGTCAGTTAATATGTGTGGTGCCCCTAATGTCTACCAAGCTCTGCGTTAGGTCCCAGGAAATTAGATTTAATCCAGACCCACAAATCCTGGGAACTGCCTCCATTAGGATGCGGGGGTAGGGGAGGTTGAGGGGGGCGTTTAACTCCTCAAAGAGGTTGGGTGTATTCCTTGCTGCAGACCCCAGAGGTGTGGAGAAAGGTTGAATGCAACGCTCAGCCCAAGTCCTGTTTCCAGGGTGAGCCTGAGATCTGATCTCAGGTGCGTCTCCTCCCCTCCCCCTCCACGGGTATCCGCAGCAAGTTGGATGCTGTTAACATTGACCAGAAATTCAAAGTGACAGAACCGGAGGTCCTGCAATCGGGGCCCCTCCGCTTTTGTAAACGGGGGAGAACCGTGGAATGCACGAGAGGTCTCTGCTTAACGACTTCTCCATCTTCTCCCGTGGACGCCTCTGCCCGGCCTTTCAGGGAATAGGATACGTATTAGACGACTCACATCTGGTCTGAATATCTATTAGGACCAGATGCTCTGCTCGGCTCTATTATCATCCTAGAATTTAGATTAAGGGAAATCCAAACCAAATGGGGATTTGGGGGAAATTTTCAGGGGTCACTTCGTAAAGTAATTCTGGTTTTCCCGTTGGCCAAGAGCACAGCCCACTGTGGAGGCGACGGGGAGAGACCTCAGAGCGGGAAATAACCTGGGTAAAGAATCGTCATAATCATAACCATCTTCCTCGTGACTTTCCAGTGGGAACTAGGAACTGCTAATTGTCACAGTTAACAAATGGACCTGGCCTGCCGGGATGGGACTGGAACGATGATGTTCTGTGGAACGGGCTCGTCTTCTAAATGAAAACCAGTAGCCTTGGCTTCGGCTTCATTTTGCTCCAAAGCCCCTTTTCTGATAATAGTCAGAGAGCTTTTGGGGGGGCTGGCTCCGTTCCTCTCCCCTAAGGACTGGTTGATTTATGGTTGGGAGCTCCTCATGGTTAAGAGAAAGAGGGCTAAGGTTTTCGTGCACAAAAGTAAGCACTAGCGAATGTTTCCCCGTCACGGATTGGGGGAGTAAAGTTTGGTTTATTTGCTTCTGATTTTACAAGGAGAATGTAAGATATCTGGCCTGGAGAGTGCGTTTCACTTCAAACGTCTATCAGCGAGATAGACGTTAGCTCCGATGTTAAGAGCTACTCTACTCTTTGAGGAAATCAGATCCACACAGAGTGGGTATAGTTAAAACAATAATATCAAAGTCGTGATGATAACTAGAAGCGTGAAATTAAATTGACACTTCATTCTCCACATCCTCTCCTAATCATGGGTCAATTGAAATTTTATCAGTGAGGGGATCTGAGCGGGTTCCGAATATGTTTTATTAAAATCATTATAAACAGAGTCTAAATCAGTGGTTCTCAACCTTCCTAATGCCGGAACCCTTTAATACAGTTCCTCATGTTGTGGTGACTCCCAACCATAAAATTATTTTCTTTGCTTCTTCCTAACAGTCATTTTGCTACTGTTGTGAATCATAATGTAAAGATCTGTGTTTTCTGATGGTCTTAGTCGACTCCTATGATGGGGTTGATGGACCCCCCCCCCCAAAGGGGTCGCAACCCACAGGTTGAGAACCACTGTTCGAGATGAATGGTAGGGGTAATGTTTAAGGACATGGGCTAGCCTTGCTCAGTGGCGTGGCTCAGTAGTTGAGTGTCCACTCTGAACCAAGAGGTCAAAGTTCAAGCCCTCCTAAGGGCATATTACTGGGTTGCAGGCTCCATCTCCAGTGTGGGGTGTGCAAGAGGCAGCCTATCAATGATTCTCTCTCATCATTGATGTTTCTATTTCTCCTTTCCTCTCTGAAATCAATATATATATTTATATATATATTTAAAAAGAACATGGTTTATATGATTATTTTTTTAATTCACAAATATGCATTGAACCTTTTAACATAGAGCAGACATGTTGGTTCCATCTCTACCTTAAGAGAAGGTTGACATGGGCTTGCGTATAACAACCACGATGCTGCTTCGCTGCTGCCCCATCTGACTCTGCATGTGGGTAAGGAGCTGGCTTTAAACCCATTTCTTTTTCAGAGGCTCCCATTTATTTAATTAAATATTTTCTGCTTTCCTTGGGATGAGCCAGGACTCTGATGATCAACAGACAGTAATTAATTCCTTTAACCAGCTCTCCAACCATCTTGCACAATTTTAAATTAAACCCAAGCTGCTGGCAACATTCTACTCTTCTCTTAGTCTCTCTTCTTCTATTTCGCCATTACCATTAACTATTATTATTCTCCCAAGCATGCAAGTTTTAAAATGTGGATTTAGAGGTGATTACAAGCCAATTTATTTAGGTATTTGTTGCTGTTAAAGAATATGTCGTTACAATGGATTGTAACAATACCTTTAAAGTAATAAGTGAATAACTTATAATTGAGAAATAAAGTAAATATTCCATAAACAGAGAAAATTTTCTAATTAAAGTAGCTTTAGAGATTTTTTTTTCCCAGGTAAGGTCTCTGTGAACATAAAGGGACAAGAGAATGAGAAACTAAGTCATCTAGAGCCACTTGAAGTCATGGGCTCCAAGTTGGGATCTGATTTCTAGAACAACTTTGTCATGCATGTAAAAAATCCAGAATATCCATATTGGTTTGATTTGGATTAATGTAGCTCAAGATGCTGGCATTAACTATGAAGACAAGGAAGCTAAGATTTCAAGTTTATTTTTTTTTCTGTTTGCTTCAATAGATGAATACAGGAAATACCGCTATCTCCTATATAAATATATTGATAAATTTTCATTTGTAAGATTATATCTTTTCTTTTTTTTTATTGATCCTCACCCAAGGATATTTTTTTCATTGACATTTTAGAGATAGTGGAAGGGAGAGGGCAGGGCAGAGAGAAAAACATCGATGTGAGGGAGACACATCTACTGGTTGCCTCCCATATGCACCCTGATTCCAACCCCTACCCCTACCGGGGTCAGGGGATCATGCCTGCCACAAACGTACATGCCCTTGACAGTAATTGAACCCAGGACCCTTCAGTCTGCTGGCTGAAGTTTTCTCCACTGAGCCAAACCAGCTAGGGCAAGATTATATATTTTCTATGAGGTAGCAAAAAATGCAATGGCTATCCCAATCAAAGGTAATAGGACAAAGAGGAAAAGTAAAGCTTGAGTCAATCATAAAAATGTGTTTGGTTAATATGAATTAAAATCCTCTAAGTTTTATAGATAATAGAAATAATTTCTGATGACTGATAAAATCTGGTTACTATAAAAAAGAAGTTTGGTATTTTTAAATTTATTGTGGCAACTCATTGGGTCTTAAAATCAATTAAGTTGGTTATACCAACGTTTTTATTTTTAATGACATATAACACAATAATGTAAAAGAGTGTAGAATTGAAATTATTAGAGTCACAGTCAGTAAAGGTAATTGGTATTTTCCAACACTTTAGTTTCACGTGTGTTTGTACTGAGTCACAAAATGAAATATATGCCTAATTGTGAACCATAGAGAAAATGTTTAAATGGCACCACGCTAACCAGTTGATAAGTTTTGTCCCTTAAACGTCGTGGAAGGGTCTTTAGACAGTGAGCGTGGGTTAAAAACTTTCACTGTGTGGCAAAACTGTGCCAAGTAGTTTTATGAGAAATTAAACAGCAATCATGAAGAATACGCTTCAGTCATAATGGTAGAGTGAATGCCATTTATCTAAATATGGAAAATGACAACAGACATTCTTGTCCATTAATATAATCTACGCCAAGCCAAAAGTTGAATCTGTTTTGTATTTGTCAGCTAAAATCAAGCAAGCCATAGTAGATAATATATTTTACTTTTGAAACTGAACAGAGCTAACCTTTTCATCATACTGAGAATATTAAAAACCTGGACGACCTTTCACTTGCAGCATGTTCTGAATTCTGTTTGTTTTTGTGTAGTATATCAATGAGGGGATTATCATTTCAAAAATAAAGGAATAAGAAAAATACCTATGGGATGTTTTATTTCAAAGTAGATACAAATGTCAAAGTTGTAAACAATTTTAGTGCTCTTTCATCCTTTCTGAAAATTTACTTTATATACAAATGTCAAACTGACTATATCTGTGAGTCAGTATTCTTTGTATAAAAAAATTTAAAAAAATCTTTATTTTTTAGATATAAAGGATTTATATAGGTCAATAGTTTTAGATATAAGGGACTGTCCTATAATCTTAAATGACATTTAATTTTAACCTCAATTGAGTTAGCGAGTGATCCTCAGAATCTTTGTCAGACTTCTGTGATATGTAATAAATAACTCAGATGGGAATGATAACACATGTTGCTTCCGTATCTACTACATAGAACACAGTCTTCCTTACAGCACAGTGTTTTTATTGTTTAAATAAAGACTGCCTCAGAAGTTTTACTACATGTAAAATATGAGTCAGATTTCACTTTGGGCAAACACTGAAAGTGAAATGGAAAACATTCAGGTTATTTTTGTAAAATAAAAAATAGTGTACTTTTGCTTAAAATATGATGTCTGAAAGAAAATGTATAGCTTTTGCTTTATTATTAGTTTTGAGTCAGTTACATGCTAAATTCTGTTCCTGAAATTTGTAAAACGTGAGATTTAGACTAAAATATAACTGGTCTCTGCAACAGCATCTAGTCATTGCATATAAGAATTTTTCTTAATCTTGTCTTTGCAACCTATGAATAAAGTAAACATAAGCCATTAGAAAATACATATCAATTTGACCTTTAGCAAGAAGAGCATCTTATGAACTCTACTTAGAATATAGGTTTCTCAAGTGAGACAGCTTCAAAAAAAGACAAAACCACATACCCATAGATGAAATTCCCACTGGACTTAATGAAAATAAAATTTAACAAAAAATATAGAGAAACTAGTGGCCCGGTGCATGAAATTTGTGCACGGGGGTGAGGGGTTGTGGGGGGGGGTTCCCTCAGGCCAGCCTGCACCCACTCCAATAGGGGACCCCTTGGGGGATGTCTGACTGCCAGTTTAGGCCCGATCCCACAGTCAGGCATCCCTTTCGCAATCTGGAACTGCTGGCTTCTAACTGCTCAGGTGCCTGCCTGCCTAATCACTCCTAACTGCTTCTGCCTGCCTTCCTGATTGCCCCCAACTACTGCCCTCCCCTGCTGGCCTGATCTCACTCCCAACTGACCTCCATTGTTGGCCTGGTTGCCCCCAACTGCCCTCTCTTTCGGGCCCAATCTCATCCCCAACTGCCCTCCCCTGCTGGCTTGATCTTGCCCCAATGGCCCTCCCCTGCAGCCTGATCACACCTAACTGCCTCTGCCTCAGCCCCCACCACCATGGCTTTGTCTGGAAGGAAGTCGGACCTCTGGAAGATGACTGATCAATCCGATCTAATTAGCATATTTCTCTTTTATTAGTATAAATGGCGGGACCATTAGAATTTTTAGAGGACTCTATGTACTCTTGTGGAGTTGAATCATATATCCTCAATTTGTAGGCTCTTGAGTTACAATGCCAGGGTTCAACCTTAACTTTTTCACTTAAAAAATGGTAGGAATGCCCTAGCCGGTTTGGCTCGGTGGATAGAGTGTCAACCTACAGACCAAAGGGTCCCGGTTCAATTCTGGTAATTTGGTTGCAGGCTCCTCAGCCTGGGCCCTGGGCAGGGCTCATGTAGGAGGCAACCAATCTCTGTGTTTCTCTCACATCAGTGTTTCTCTCTGTGTTTCGCTCTCTCTTCCACCTTCCCTAAAAATCAATGGAAAAATATCCTCAGGTGAGCATTAGCAACAACAAAATATTAGGAACTACAGATATTTTTGGGAACTTTAGGTGTTTTTAATGTTCCTTCTCCCGTTTTCTTCATCTGTACTGTGAGGATTACGCAAGAGCTACCATGCAGGACTGCTTTAAGAATTTAATGAGATAAACTATGTAAAGCATTTAGCATAGTGCATGACTCATACAAAGTTTTCAATAAATGTCAGTTAATATTGATATATGTTATCTGAGTAAAGTCAGAAATGTTAATGATGAAAAATGCAGATATATGAAGATGGAAATAACAATATCTCCATCATTCATAATTCAAATATTCTAAAACAGTGGTGCTACTTTTCCTTCTACGTATATATTAGACATTTCATATGAACTGTGCACTATATTATGTGTATATGTGTGTGTGTGTGTGTGTGTGTATAATTTATTTCCATATATATTTCCTAGTGAATTGTGCATGTAATTTTATGCATATTTTTTCACTGCATTGTTTTGGCTTAAAATTTGAGCAGGATTTTAACCAGGCCAAGTTGCCTAATAGTTGAATGGAATCCTGAAGCCAAAGTAATGTTTCTGCTAACTATATTGCTAACTATATGAAAAATAACAACATGTCCTGAAATTATCTTATTTAAATAAATACAGCCAAGTCTCATGTAAACACACACAGACACACACAAACAACCTTATCCCGCAGTTCATGAGCACTGATTTACCTTTTTACCTGGGTACCTACAATGTTTCCGATACCGCGCTCTTGCCATTATTTTGCATTTGGCTCCATTCTGCAGTTTCAAACAGGGCTTAGTCCAATAGTTCTCTTACTGCTTTAATTCATTCTATACTGTCCATGTTCAGTCTTCCCAAAGCTTACTCTAAGACACTGATTTTTCCAAGTTCTCTTCTTCTCTCTGTCTCTCTCTGTCTCCCCCCTTCACCCTCTCTCCCTCCTTGTCTCCCCTTGGACAAGATCCCAGCACTGTCTCCATTGGAGTGTCTTCCTCATCTTTATATTTATACTAGAGGCCCGGTGCATGAAATTCATGCACTCGATGGTGGGGGTGGGGCAGGGGCCTTAACTCAGCCTGTTCCCTCTCACAGTCCTGGGCATCTTGGGGGATGTCGCCTTGCAATCCCGAATACCTTGGCGGGTGGGGATGGGCCTAAGCCAGCAGGTGGACAACCCTCTCACAGTCCGGGACCCCTTACTCCTCACTGCCCGCCTGCTCGCTGCTCCTTACTGTTGGCTCGCTGCTCCTTGGTGCTCCCGCCACCACTGCACTCACCAGCCATGAGCCTGGCTTCTTTCTGGCTGAGCTGCACTCCCCCTGTGGGAGCGCACTGACCACCATGGGGCAGCTCCTGCGTTGAATATCTGCTTTCTGATGGTCAGTGCGCATCATAGCAACTGGTCATTCCACTGTTTGGTCTATTTGCATATTAGGGTTTTATTATATAGGATGAGACTGAATTTTCCTACAAAGTTCAAATCAATTCCAAGATCTTCTATGATGTCTCCCTCGGTTGCCTCTGTATGAGCCTGACCAGTGATTGAACCCACAACCCAGGTATGTGCCCTGATCCGGAACCAAATCCGCACCCTTTGGGTGTATGGGAGGGCACTCCAACCCACTGAGCAACCCAGCCAGGGCTCCCTGGCTCTCGATAACAGTCTCCTTCATTAAGCTCCACTATCAAGTACTGGATACACCACTTACTTACCACTTAAACCAAGTTACTTGCTAATGGGATCTTTATTTAAACGTGAGACATATTTGGGCCTCCTCATTTCACTTCCAGGAGTCCAGATGGAAGCTGCTCTAATTCATATAGCTCCTCCACTGCTCTTAAAGATTAAGAAAACATTTCTTTATTACATTTCCTTCTTTAGTGCATTTTCTTATATTAGATTATTTTGCCTTGCTCTCCTCCTACTTGATAGAACATTGGTATGATTGTGATAACAGTCATATTGATTGACATATGCTGGCAAGATATGGAGGGACCCACGTAATAACACTGGGACCCAATTTTTCAGCTAACCTGTTACTTACATGGAAATACTTTTTTGGTTACAAAATCACCAAAAATAACGTAAATCGTGCTGAGGCCAAGGAGCCAGGGCTTAGAATTTCCAGCGGAAGTGTCATTTCCTCGGTGGGGGTCCTTCAGCCTGAGAGAATGGGTCTGCCATTCATTTGGGGAACAGAGCCCGCTGACTGTCCTGTGGGGTAAGATACGAAGATAAAAATTGCTCCGGGAACTCGATACACGTTGTGTTCCTATGGAAGGTTATGAAACATTCCTCACCAACCTGTTGCATGCACGACAGGAGAACTGCCACTCTCTCCATAAATACCCATCACTATGGAAACCTTCCCACATCTCTGCACTCCTCTAACCTTAAATGGCAAGCACGCATTTTATAAGGATGGTGGGAGGGAAAAAAAAAACATATCAAGTCCTTTATGGGCATCCTATTGGATGTTTGATTAGAGATTCTACACCCATACGTCTCAACCCCGGCTCTTTATTAAGATCACCCGAGAGGAAACTTGACCAAGTCTAATGCTCAGGCTTGCTAACCCAAATATTTAAGTGAGAAGTTGTGGTTCTGGGGCCAAAGCATTCTTATATTTTAAAATTCCACAGGTAATTTAGGTTCCCATAAAGGCTGAGAGCCAGAGATTAGTCTTTATCCATCTGTCTCACTTAAAAAAGAAGAAAAGAGCCGAGACCCGTTTGGCTCAGTGGATAGAGCGTTGGCTTGCAGACTGAGAGGTCCCGGGTTCGATTCCGGTTGGGGGCATGTACCTTGCTTGCGGGCACAACTCCACAGTGGGGTGGCGTGCAGGAGGCGGCTGATCGATGTCTCTCTCTCATCGATGTTTCTGACTTTCTCTCTCTCTCCCTTCCTCTCTGTAAAAAAATCAATAAAATATATTATAAAAAAAAAGAAGAAGAAGAAGAAGAAAAGAAAGCTGAGCTGAAACCTTTCTATACGAAGGAGATAATGCTCCAATTTCAAGAGAGAGGTTCAAGGTGCCCGTTTGTTAGTATCAGGGTGAGCCCTGGGTGACCCCAAATATTATTTCTTTTTTTTCCTCATTTTTTTTTAATTCATGTGTGACATGTGTCCAAATATCATTTCAAGAGCTGTTCAAACGTTGGCCACCAGCTGGGAGGGGGTAGCCGTCGTGTGACTTTCTATGTTAAAAGGAACGAAGGCAGCATCGTTTCTTACTGGACGTCAAGGTCGACACCTCCAGGGTTGGGCTAGCAGGGAATGAGAGGACGCAGAATGCCACGAGAAGTAAAACTTGCATCCGTCCCTAAGAACGTACACAGGGAGGGGACATGGTGTAAACAAGCCATCTGTGTTGTGATGTGAAACACATTCCCCGCGGGTGGTGGCCTTCGCAGGGTGACTTACCAGCCTCAGGAAAAGGCGAGGCTGGCCAGGGTTCCAGCGGCGGCAGGAATTCGGATCAGCTTGTTTTTTGCAAAGATGCACCGCCCGGGGATGCGATGTTTCAAAAGCCGGGCCACGGAGGCCTCAGGAACAACCTCAGGATGAAAGAAAACACGGTGTTGGCAAAGCCAGAGGCCCCCCCCCACCAAGAGCTCTGCATCCACACACACACAAATGAACCGTTAAATTTAGACGCGAACAGATTCCAATGCAGTTTGTCCTTTTTCTATCTATAGTCTGGATCCTTCTGATCAGATACTGTACATTTGACGGAAGCATGTGGCTGTGGCAAATGGCCCCCAGGAACAGATCCAAATCAGAAGTTCAGTTCGCTTCAAGCGCTTGGAAATGTTTCAGGGGGGCAAGTGGACCGAGTTTCCCGGATTCTTAGAGCATCGCTGAGAGCGTGGGCTATACAGAAGGAGACAGAGGGGTGCGCGTGTGAAAAAGCACACGTTTGTTTTTAATAGTCTCTTGATTTTTAATGAGGGGCATATTATTAACCAACTTTTTTTTTTTAATTAGTTGCTTCGTCTCTTAGATCTGTAATTCTTTCTTTTCCTTTCCTTTCTGTCTCTTAGCATCCATGTGGGCCAGCGTACAAATCCCAGCTCCTGGTCCTCTTAGCTCTGACCAATCTCAGGGACCCTCAGTTCTGTCTTCAGGAAAAAGGAGATAATACCATTTCTCTCCTAGTTAGCTTTGACACTTATTTTATTTTATTTTTTTCCATTTTTTATTGTGTTACATGTATACATATCTCCCCATTGCCCCCCCTCCCTCCCAGGCATACCCCATCCCCCCAGTGTCTGTGTCCATTGGTGATGCTTATATGCATAGATACAAGTCCTTTGGTTGATCTCTTATCTACCCCACCTCTCCTTCATCTTCCTACTGTAATTTGACAGTCTGCTGGATGCTTTACTGCCTCTGTGTCTATCCTTTTGTTCATCAGTTTACAATGTTCTTTATTATCCACAAATGGTGCTTCTCCTTCATGGACTGACTTATTTCACTAAGCATAAGGCTCTCCAGTTCCATCCAGGTTGCTGCAAATTTGACGCTTATTTTTTGATGGCAATGGAATTGCATCACACTCATCAGATAGGGTACCCCTTAGAGGTTAAAAAGATCCATGCAAAAACACGGGTGAATGTCAACAGCATTCCACTAAACGAAAGAAGCCAGGGTCAAGGCTATCCGTGATGTGAGTCCCTATAGTATCTCCCACCGGGCAAGGCCCCGCTGTGGGGACAGAGAGCGAAGCAGCGGTGCCAGCGGTCAGGGAGGAGGGGAGCCCTCACTGTGCTGAGGTGGGAGTGTTCTCGGGGTGAGGAAGACAGCCCGCATCCTGGGTGTGGTGGTGGTGGTCACGTGACTGTATACATTTGTCAGTTCGTAGACCAGCATAGCTAAAGTGGGTAAGTTTAACTCTGGAAACTGTAGGGCAGTAAATGTAATTGCACTCCCTTTTCCCCCAAGAGGAATGCAGAAAAAGCTTAGAAACAAAGGTTACATCAGTTGGAAGTGCCTCGCAGGGTTGTCCCTGAAAGGATTGTTGTCACCTCTTCTCTATGTGTGAACACAGCCCACCTGGAATGTCACTCTTTCTTATCTACTTCCTCCTTTTCCGCTTGGGAACTGATTTTTGCTCTTTCACAGCATGTCAACGGCCAATGATGGATAGCAAACCCAGCGTTCGCTTTCGTCTCTCTGAGTTTTTAAAGTGCTTTACGGCGTCTTCTTTTTGACACCTCTGCTCTCTAGACTTTGAGGACCAAGGTCAATTCACAAGCTCTTTTTCCTCTTCTGCCCATAAATACACGAATCCCACCAAGTTGTGCATCGAGTTTATTCTTTAGCTTCCTTTTCATTCGTATCTGCTTCCCTACAGTTTCAACCACACATGACTGTCCAAGGATGTCCCTCTAAGGCAGCGGTTCTCAACCTTTTTTAATGCTGTGACCTTTTAATACAGTTCCTTCATGTTGTGGTGACCCCCAGTCTTAAAATTATTTTCGTTGCTACTTCATAACTGTCATTTTGCTACTGTTATGAATCATAAGGTACATATCTGTGTTTTCCAATGGTCTTAGGCTCTACAGCAGCGGTTCTCAACTTGTGGGTCGCGACCCACAGGTTGAAAACTGCTAGCAAGGTCGCCTAAGACCATCGGAAAACAGATATTTACATGATGATTCATTAACAGTAGGAAAATGACAGTTATGAAGTAGCAACGAAAATAATTTTATGATTGGGGGTCACCACAACATGAGGAGCTGTATTAAAAGGTCACAGCATTAAAAAAGGTTGAGAACCACTGCTCTAAGGTATCTGTCTCCACAAAGTCCAAGGTCAGATCCAAATTTTATTACCTGATGGGTAGCTCTGATTCTAAAAATAATACTTCTTTTCCAACTAAAAAAAAAAATTCCCCCGAATTATTTATTCTTAAGTCAACTTTTTCTTAATAATCTCGTGTGTCACAGATATCATGTACAGGGTCTCGATTGATACTGTAAGCGCATGTAAACATCTTGCTTCTGGAGTTTCCGTTCTGCTCCAATGATGTGTTCTTCTCTGAGCAAATATCTCCCTGCTTCTCACTCTGGTGATGTTATATTTTTATTTCAGATAAAGCGAGTTTCCCTCCTTACTTGTCTTTTTCATTCCTTCTTCTTGGCTGATTCTGTCAGTGTATTCCCCCAGATGAAGACTAGAATTACATGGTGAGGCTTCCCATAAAGGGATTGTGATTGCATTACTTATATAAATTAATTTGAGTGCGAATAGCATCTTGACAAAATCAAATCTTTCTTTCCAGTAACATTTTTATTTCTGTGTTTATTGGAGTTTTCTTGATGCCTTTAGAAAAGTTGTGCAGTTTTCTTCATGCAGAGCTCTGTTCGTTTGGCTAAATATTCTGCCCGTGTGTGAGTTTTTCTGTGGGTATGAATAGGGAGAGAGGAACATTTTGACCTGATTTTCACTGCTACATAGGAAAGGAATTCCCTTTATTATTTCAATACTATTGTAGTTCATTCTCCTAGCTTCTGTGATCCTACAATGATATACATTTTAAATACCAATAATTTTATTTATTTTCAAGAATTTGCCTCATTCCATTTTGATTGGACCAGCACTTCAATAAAAGTCACCCAAGAACCTTTTGTCCTAGCCTGATGGTTTAATGATAATACCTCTGGTATTTCCTTATTAAGCAATCAGTTGTTAGTTCAATTTTCTAAAAATATTTTGTTAAGTAATTATCTCATTCTAGCTTACATGATTTTTTTTTCTAATGAAGTATGATTTTTTTTCTGAATATTTGTTTTTGTAACTTTGAAGATACATATCTCTGTCCTCTCTCTCCATTCATTTGGTGAAATAAAGATTTATGATGTGTATGAGGGGGAAAGTGGGAGGAAACATGTGATCTCATCCAGATATTATTTATTATTCAGGCCCCCAGAGCTTGTAAGATTACAAAAGAATATAAATGTCATCAGAATCCCAAAATATGCACGAACAAGCGGGACACTTTTTAAAAAATATATGTATATTTTTTTGATTTTTTACAGAGAGGAAGGGAGGAGATAGAGAGCCAGAAACATCGATGAGGGAGAAACATCGATCGCTTTTAAATTTGGTCCCTCTCTCTAGAACATATCACATTAAAGTACTCATTGTATGTATTACAATACTGATGTTAGATAGTAAGCATCCAACCATGCGAATCCATTGTCAAATGAAATAGCAAGTGTTATAAAATATAGATGCCTCTTGAAATTCAGAAACATGTTAAACACTTGCTAAAATCATACTCAAATCCACTGAGGCAAGAGGGTCTGAGACATTTACAGCGTTGCAGTGTTTGAAGAAGAAAAACACCCCAAAGGGTTGAGGATATTAACTGCATTGAAGGGAGAATGCTTGGACTCTCTGGGTCAAAGGCCCTGGGAAAATAAATGGAGTCCTCCAGAAATTTTGCCCCATTTAGGGTTTTACTATATAGGATGAGACTGAATTTTCCTACAAAGGAAATTCATGATCATTATGAAAATGTGATCATACAATGTTATTGGAGAAGTATCATTTAAATATTTTGTTAGCATTTGACTCATTTTTATTTTATTCTCTAGACATTGGCTCATAACTCCAATTCCAAGCTACATTTTGTTAGATATAACCAAACACTTTACACAGATTTATTTCTGTAGTTAGATAAATTACCAGTAAAAGTTTTAATAAAAAAAAAAAAACCTACTTGCTACAAAAGTATGGTTTCTGTTTTAACTGAATTGACTTCCAAATATCAGCTCCTATTTTCCTGATATAATGAAGACCTCTTGGACACTAATTTTCTAATATTGAGGAATCTGTATATTACTGCAATGAGTCCTGCTTTCTTTTGGTATATTATTCTTTTAACACTCTGCTGGCATTATATTTTAAAATTATTTTAGCTGTTACAAAATGTAAGCTAGAAAAATTTTAATTTTTTAAAGATGTGTTAGCATAAAATAATTAGTATACAATATACTAATTCTATATTGTAGAATTAATAACATAGTAATTATGTAATATAGAAATTATATAAGGTAGTATAGGTCTTGGTATGCATTATAGGTAATATAGAATGTATAGAATAACTGCTTCTTTACTAGAAATATAAAATTAGTCTGTAGCTTTTGTTTGTGTGGTGTCCTTGTCAAATTTCAACATTAAGATTGTACTGGCTTTGTCAACTGAGAAGCTTACAATCTTTGGCAATACTTTAACAGTACATATTATCTACTATCTTTTGTATGAAAATTTGAAATAATTTCTCATGAAATTACTAGAATTGTTACATAATATGTAACAGTAATTGTTTGCTAACTGTAAAATTTTCCATAGTTATTAGATGATTTAAAAGTCTGCTTTCTTTACATCAGTTTTGGAAATTTGTACTTTATTAAAATTTTAAGCTTTATGAACATGCATAATATATCTACTAAATTTCCCAAAATAATGTCAGTGGTGAATTCTGACAAATTTTGTGTAATTGTGCTTTCTCTAATTTTCTAATGACTAGGCATACTGGTATTTTTTTTTCTTTTGTTCAATAATCTAGTGAATGTATTAAATATACAATTCATATATACTATTTTATTTATATTATGTAGCATTCCTTTCAAAAATATTTTTAGCATTTATATTTAGATGGTTAGATTTATAATAGTTCTTTAAAAATTTTTTTTATTTTTTTATTTTTTTAATTTTTCTTTTTCTTTTTAATTGGCTTTAGTATTCACAGAATCGTTCAGGAAAACCATATTCTTAAATTTTTAAATTTCTTTTAACTTTCAGTGTATTGAATAGACTTCTAAGTTTTCTTGCAAAAAAGAACACGGGTATTAAATTTCTTAAGCTTTTATATTATTTTAGGTTGCCTTTATTTTGCTTTCACGGGTTAAATACAGTTTTTAAAAAAGTAAAAACACATAATTCCCTTTCATAACCCCCATTAAAACTGTGTTCTTGCATTTAGTGTTACTGAAAAGTCTGAAAATAACTTGGACTTATTTACCCTCTAGAATGATCAACTTTTTTGTTGTGCTTTGCTTGAATCTTTTTGAATCGTTTTGCATTTTTTAAACAGCAACAACACAATGCCATGCAAGGCATCCTTCTTGCAAAGAAGTCCATCAGAAAGGAGAGAGAGACCAGGGCACGTTCTGCTTCTTCAGACACGCATTGCTGTTGGCATTGGTGCTTTGCTCTGTAAAGGGGCTCCCACCCATCATCCTTCCTCCCATCCCTGCTCTTCACCCAGCCCTTCCTTCGCATTCCCTCTGAGTCTGCACCGGGGCTGCTGAGAATGAGGGCTGCGATGGAGAGGGACGGTTTCTCGTGCCTTCTTGCCTAGAATTCTATACATTCCTGGGTCCCAAACACAGTTGTGGTTAAATCCTCCTGTTTTCTGCTCCTGTCTCTCCCCTGCTGTGCACTCCCAGGGATGACCTGGCTTCCCACTCCCACAGAAGAGACACACCACGCGGTCACGTTTCTGGCTTAGACAGGACAACAGGCCACAGGTGCCTCCTCTTGCTTGCTCCTACCTTTACCAGAGTCCACCTTCCCAGCCTCAGCTGCTCCCCGCCCTCTCCCTGCACCTCCATGCACATCACAGGCAGCACGCGGCACATGCCTGCACTTGCAGTGTCACATGGGCCACTGTGGGAATGGGAGCTTTGGATTCATTTCTCCACATACGTGTTGGGCACGACACAGACCATCCGGTCCCTCGTGTCATAAATTGAACTTAGCATCTTCTCGCCACTCATCTGATCTTCAGAGTAGATGGCATCCCCACCACTAAGATACCCATGCCAGGAAAACCTGGTTGTCCCTGACTCATCCCTCATCCGTCCTCCTCCTCATGTATGATTAAGAGTTTTGCTGGTACTTTTTAATTATTAATAAATACCACCGATTTCTCTCCATTTCTGTATTTTTTAGGCATCATTTCAGGCCCTTATCACTTATGCATAGGACGATTTTACTTGGTCTCTGTTTCTATCTTTCCTGCCTCTGAATCTTTCTTCACACAGCAGTGGAATGATGGTGCTGAGTGTCCTGTGGCTTCTTATTGACTCAGGAGAAATTCTTTGTTTCTTAATGTGTCTCACAGGTGAGGCATGTGCTGGTCCCTGTTTTCCTCTCGCCCTGCCCTTCCTGTCCCGCCCTCTCCCTCCCACCAGCCCCTGTTTCTGTTCACCTCACGCTTGGAAAATCCTATTGGCCAGCCAGTGTGAACTACTGGACTTCCACGCTTTACTATGTCCAATCACTATCTTCTTGGATATTTATCCTCGTTTAATAAATCAACCGCTACTTATTTATTAGGTTTAAATTTGGATGCCACTTTACCTAGGACCTCATCTCTGATAAAATCATCAAACCTCCCCAGTCTGCATTGCGCCTGTTTTTGTAGGGGTCTACAATTCTCCTTTTAGAAAATGTACTTCATGATACGTAAGAGCTTTTTATTTGGCCATATCTCTCCTTAAACTGGATCTTTATGGAGGCAGTGGTTTTGTATATGTGTCCTATTGTTTTCTGTTTTTCTTTTTTCAAAAATATGCTTTTAAAAATTGCTATTAGAAAATAAAGAAGGGAGATAGAAACATTGATGAGAGAGAATCCTTGATTGACTGCCTTCTGCATATCCCCTCCTGGGGAATCCAGCCTGCAACCCAGGCATGTGCCCTGACTGGGAATCGAACCCGTGACCTCTTAGTTCCTGGTTGACGCCCAACCTCTGAGACACAGTGGCCAGGCAATGTCCTATTGTTTTTATTGTGTCTCCCAGAGACCACTGATGCCTGAATATACAATTACATAATAAATAGTTGTTGAATCAATTAATCTTAACTATAAACTATTTTCCAAACATCCACTCATCCCCATGTCTTCAGAATGTTGTTTCCTGTGTCCCATTCTGCAGTATTTTTTTCATACAATGCATTATTTCCTCTTTAGGAATCTAGAAATGGGGTGGGTCACAGTCAGATGCATCTTAGAACAGGTAGCTGTCCCCTGCCCAATGCCCTGTCCACTTAGATGACCTGCTCTATGTCTCGAGAGAAGGCTGTTGTTCACTCTGCACCTTCAAGTAAAACTCTAGGGTTTGTGGGAAATTCTCTCATGATTCCAATTAACTAAGGTAGAACTCTCTCAGGCCTGGTTCTCTGAACCCTTGAAACAGCAGGGTAGTGAAGAAAACACAATTCCCAAAACAAGCGACAGCCAGAACTCCCCTCTTGAGTATGCAACCTTACGTTTGATGATTCATTAGGCAGCTTTTCACTGTTCTGTCCCCACTCTTAACCTTCTGTCATGCTGTTTCCTGCAAGTTCTTGGCTCTTTAACAATATAGAAAAAAGAAGGAGGGTACATGTTTGATAGGAAAACATCTGCAAATTTTAATGAGGACATAGTTCTCTAAGTCAAGAAGCCAGATTTCACTGGTGATGGTGTTTGCTGGTGGGAGGGTTCTCTGTCCCCTTTTTCAGGTACATTGCGTACGTATCATTTCTCCCCCATAACCCAGCTGCTTTAATGTCATAATTAGTGAAGTGATCACAGCGTAAGTTATAAAAATGTTGACCTACACAGCCAAAACGAATATAACTAATAAAATATTAGATAGCAACTATACTAGAATTAGCCAATGATTCTATGTATTTCTCCGAACAAATGTGTAATCTGAATCCATAGATGTGGCTGTTTTTCTCCACACTCTGAAGGGATGGCCTCTCTCATAATTATAACTGATTACCCACTGGCAAACAGTTGGCTTCTCCTTGCTTTTTGCAAGCTCGGGGTTGGATTTGACCTAAGTTTGTCCTTTCCGGTAGCTGTAGTGGCCTCAAAGGTAAGGGACCTGTGGCATGACAGTGAGGCCTACTTGTAGTGCCAGTGACAGCACTCGTGAGCGCCTCAGTGGGCCTGATTCCGCGTTCCATCACACTAACTGGACAGGGTCTCTGGTGTGGACTGACTATATTCTTTCTCTGGCCTCCCTGGCTGAACTGGCTTTCTCAGCCTAGCTCTCCAACCTTCTCATTGATTCAGAAAGCTACCTGACCTCCTCCCAATGAATTCTTGTTTCTACATAAGTTAGCCAGAGTTGATGTCTACCGTTTGCAGCTAAGAATCCAGACTGAAGCAAGTACTAAGCATGGGAGCTAGGGAGGAAGAAGAAGGGGCCCGGTTCCAGGAATAAACAGGAGCAAACTCTGGACAGAGGTTCTGTGTTTGTCACCAGAGTACCTGACCAAAAACAAACAAACCACCAAGCAAACAAAACGCTGCTTCCCTCAGCCCCTCCGGTTGTCTCCATTACTGAGGAAAGAATGCTCAGCTCTTCTTTCATCATTCTCATCCCAAAGGCTTTGCATTACTTAACTCTTCTTTGTGAAAATGAACACTGTGGTCCCTTCGGAAGGAAGTTGGGCAAGTAAACCTGAATTGCATAAGAAGACCCACTTCGATGCTAGAACCTATGAGATGTTGTAACTATGATTTTTAAAAAGAACAGGGTTGACTTATTGATTCTGTAAAAGCAAAAACAGGTAAAGAACTACATAACCAGGCATCTCACCTTCCATAAGTAAATATAAGACCCTAAATAAAGAGGTGACAGGAAGGGGAAGGGAGGTATATTGTTTTGGAAATAAATTGAATTTTCATCTAAAGCAAAGCATAGCCTGTCAGTTGTGGAAATACACAACAAACTTATAAAAGAA
Source organism: Lasiurus cinereus (assembly GCA_011751065.1). Taxonomy (NCBI): domain Eukaryota; kingdom Metazoa; phylum Chordata; class Mammalia; order Chiroptera; family Vespertilionidae; genus Lasiurus; species Lasiurus cinereus. Next base: position 1,079,024 of record JAAGEH010000022.1, read on the forward strand.
AGAAAGAGGGTGGGGGGAGTTTCTATTCATAGTTTTATTTACTCTAGATATAGCAATATGTGAAAATACACAAGCTGAATTTTTGTAGAAATACAAACATATCCTCACGCAAGTTTAATAGTTATAATTAGCCATTTTAAAAACTTTCTTTTATCTCCTAGTTCATTAAAGGTGCATGCTTTTAAAAATGACATATTTTTAAATCTTTTAGCCTAAAATATTTATTTCATCATCTTTCCTAATTCCTAGTGAAATTTCATTGGATTTCTTCCTTTTCTTTCAAGCACACATTATTTAATCACATTTTTTTTATTCAGAGGAAAGTAAAAAATTATTTTATAAACAACGATCATGCTGAATCGTGTACAATGTCATCTTCCTCTTCATTATTCATAACGGAATATGCAGAACAAGGTGTGCATAAATGAAGTTTGACTAAATCGTCACCCTTCGGGAATACCTGGGTTCATTTGCTAATGCTTTTCAAAAATATAAGCACAAACACACTGTCCGTGGTCAGTAAATGACTGCAGTTGTCAGAGGCCTCACCAAAGCCTGCACCATGGCTAGTAACCTCGAGGGAGGGCAGCTCTGTCCTTCATATTAACACACATGAAGTGTAAGGACAGCCCAGGCGAGGGGCCCAGGCACCATAGCGGGATGGTGGCAGATAACGTAGTTATACTTATGTTTTGTGAGAGTGGATTATCCTGAACCTGGTCAAATGAGTGGCAGAAGCTTCAGGAATGCTCTCCACACCTCCCCAGAGAAGCAGCAGTGAAGTTGTGATCCCTGGTCTGGGTTTACCAGTAGCTTAGAGGTGTGTTCTGCATGGACTGCCTCAGGAGTACAATGGGGTTAAACAGTGAAAATACTCTGGAGCAGTGGTTCTCAACCTTCCTAAGGCCGCGACCCTTTAAGACAGCTCCTCATATGGTGGTGACCCCCAACCATAAAATGATTTCCGTGGCTACTTCATCACTGTCATTTTGCTACTGTCATGAACTGTAATGTAAATATCTGATAGGCAGGATGGATTTTCATTGTTACAAATTGAACATAATTAAAGCATAGGGATTAATCACAAAAACAATATGTATTTATATATTGTGAAATATTTATTTCTAATGACAAATAAATGAAATTTTATCTTGAATCGTGGTGTAGCATGGGCAATAGTCTTCATATGACAACAGTAAACTACATTGCTACACTTTGTTGCACCGAGGAGCGGTCTGTTGGTTCCTAAGACCATGGCAAATAGGTGTTTTCTGATGGTCTTAGGTGACCCCTGTGAAAGGGTCGTTCGACCCCCAAAGGGGTCGCGACCCACAGGTTGAGAACCGCTGCTCTAGATGATACCTTAATGATGGAGACACGTCATTTACACTTGTCCATTGCATAGAATGTACAACAGCAAGAGGGACCCCTCATGGAAACCAGGGACTCGCGTGATGATGATGTGTCAATGGAGGTTCATCAGTTGTGATAGATGTCCCACTCTGGTGGAGGATGGTGATAATAGAAGAGGCTATGCATGTGTGGGGACAGAGAGTATATAGTTTTAAGTGTAGAAGCCCAGGCTGCAGATATCAGTGTGGGGTTATCCATATCTAAATGGAAGCATATAATGGAACAGTGTATCTAAAGGAAATATGGTCCTCTGGATTAGAAAATTCTTCCTGTTCACTGGCTGAGCTTTTGCCCCTGGGAGTTGCTGCTAAACCATAAGGAACCCGGGATGGCATAAGAAGACCCACTTCGATGCTGGAACATGAGATGCGTTCACTCCCCTCCACAAATTAGAATGGATTGCTAGCGTTTTAAAATCAGTTTTTTGTGTTATAAGTTGAATTGTGTCTCCCAAAATGCATACGCATGTTGCAGTTCTAACCTCCAGTATCTTAGAATGTGATCTCATTGGGAAAGAGATGCCGATGTCTTGTCTTTGCAAACATGAATCACGAAGATACTGGAGTAGAGCGGACTCCTAGCCACTGGGATCAGTGACATTATTAAAGGGGGACACTGGGACACAAACATGTACACTCCATGTGAGAACTGCATGTGAAGATGAGGGCAGAGATTGGGGTGATGCTTTCTGCAAGCCAAGCAGTGCCAGCATCTGCCAGGAAACTGCCAGAAGCTGGTGAGAGTCACGGACCAGCTTCCTTCTCACCGTCCTTAGGAGGACCCCTCGCTGTGACACCTGGACCTTAGACGTGCGGCCTCCAGAGCTGTGAGACAATACGTCTCTGTTGTTTAAGTCACTCAGTCACGTCACCCTAGGAAACTAGCACAACTTGCCTATGAAAACACTGGGTCTTCAGCTTCTCTGAAAAGGAGCCAGATTTGGCCACATTCAGCTGATCAGCTGGAACGGAGTAGTGGCTGCTTTCTTTCCTGGGAATGTCTGCAGTGCACTAGAGCCCATTATTATAATGGAAGTTACCTGCGTGGTGATGCCTGATTCCACCTCCAAGGAGACTGTCTCAGGAAGTTTGGAAGAACTTAAACATATTGTGACAAAGAAAGTCTCTGGTGATCTTTGAAAGCAAACAAAGTACAAGTAGTTGAGTGTAAAGAAAAGAAAAGAGAAGAAAAACAACAACAACAACAAGAAAACGAAAATGGCTACCCGGGGAGTTCTCTGACAACCTCAAGTTTTAAAGAATTCTTATAAAGGTAAAATGAAAAAATATAAAACCAGAAGCAAATATGGGTAAGTTAAATGTAGCTATGATAAAGATGCAGGAAGGGCCCTCAGATCCCCTACGGAGGATTTTTTTGGAATAAGAGGAAGACGTAAATGGAGTCTTAACTGCTTGAGGGAGTCATTACTGCTGAAAGAAAGGTCTGGAAAAGACACTGCAGAGAGGACCCGGGAGAGACCTGCATCTGGTTGGAGCGACTGCTTCTCCACTCTGGACAAGTTAAAGCCATGAAGACAAGACAAATTACATCCCCAGGTTGCCAGGGATGTCGATCTCAGAAACTGCTGCCAATGACCCTTGAGGAACAGTAGGAGTCGGGAGAGGATCTGAAAGACTGGAAATGGACAATACCATCACGGCTTTCAAAGAGAGAGCATAGAAAAGTTTTAAAAAATACAGACAATTTGCCTGAGGGAAAAATTAAGTCATTATAACTCAAGTGTGTCTGTTTAGAAATAAAGAAACAAAAGTGATTAGGGTTTGGGATTATTTAGAAACTAGAGGCCTGGTGCATGACAATTCATGCACTGGAGGGGGGTCCCTCAACCTGGCCTGTTCCCTCTCGCAGTCCGGGAGCCTTCAGGGGTGTGAGGTGACCTGGAGATCAGGGGAAGGCGATGCCCCCATCACACCTCTGCTGCTGCCACTGCTGGCAGTGCAAGCCTTGGCTGGCCCTGGTAACCTGAGCCGCTGGCAGCTCTGGGTGGTTGGGCAGCCGACATCCGAGGACTGCCTTTGCCCTGGTGGCCCTGGGTGGCTGCAGGGTGGAGGAGATTGGGGGACTTCAGAGGCAGGCGTGCAGAGCCTGCTGCCCCAGTGGGGCTGGGACTGGGCACCGCCATCTTGTGGCTGCGAGCACCACCATCTTTGAGGGCATGGCAGTCAGTTAGCATATTCCCTCCTTATTGTCTGTGGGCGCCGCCATCTTTGTGAGGGCATGGTGGCCAATTATCATTTATTAGATGGGATAAGAAGTCAGGCAATAGAGGCATCAGGGAGGTGGCTGACCTCCTAGTACTCTACGCTCCTGTCACTTCCTCAAGGTGCTCTGGGCTCTCTTTGTGGCTGTACACAGCTAGCATGCTCCTGCTCAGCAGTCGCTGCACCGCCTGCTCATTCCTTCCAGAACACTCCTCCCAAAGGGATCTTCCAGTCTTGCCTTGCTTCCTGCAAGGTTTTATCCCATGTAACCTTCTCCAGGCTTTCCCCATAACCCGATATAAGTTTGCCTCCTACTCACCCTCGTTCTGCCCTGTGCTGGCTTCTTTTTTATTTTCTTAGCCCTTACCACTATTTTTTATTTAATCAACATGACACGCATGTGCCAGTCAATTGTGCCGGTCACTGTCCCAGAGGCTTTTACATAGGGGGGTTATTTAACCCTCTAATACCACACTGAGGGAAATACTAGCATATTCCCGTTTTTGCAGTTGAGAAACCAAGGCTGGAGAGGTTGTACTTGAATTGTCCTTGGTGAGCTGGGAAGTCCTGTCTGAACACAGGACAACTGGCTTAGAGCCTGTTCTTCCTGCTTCGCTCTGCTGCCACTACCTAATATATCTTGTATTTATATATTCCATTTTTACCCCCACAAATATGGAGGCTCCATGAAGGCAGGATTTTACTTTCTTTCTACTTCACTCTTCCTCTTAGAACAGCGGTCGGCAAACTGAGGCTTGCGAGCCGCAGTTTGCTGCTCTGTTGACTAATGAGTTTGCTGACAACAGACCCAGATTCTCGATTCCAATAATGACAGGCTGTTGTTGTTCCTTGTGATGAAGCCCCTGTCCCAGTGGTCGGCAAACTCATTAGTCAACAGAGCGGCAAACTGTGGTTCGCGAGCCTCATGTGGCCGCAGTTTGCCGACCACTGTCTTAGAATAAGGCATAGCATATTGTAGATGCTCAATAAATATCTTGTTACAAGAACACAATGTCAAGGTAAGAGGCTGGCAGTGGAGGTGTCACCCCGTGGAGTAAGATTCTTCTCTCACTGAGAACTGGGAGGGGAGGCTGACACGCTGCATCCCGCCCCTGGCAGAGTGCCTGGCTTGTGTAGTGGGGAGCAGAGGGAAGGGAGAGCTGGACAGAAACCAGAAACTGCGAGGTGCTTGGCAGAAGTAGGAGCTGCGATCACTCAGCCTCCCTAAGGCCCCGAGAAGGGAGGCTCATCGGGAAGGAGAGAGAAGCCCATTGTTGAAGGAAGACAGAAAATCTCATCGCATTGTGCAGGCAACAATTCCATTTCTAGTAAAATAGTCTGTGACCAAAATAGGAAAAAAAAAATTAATGTCAAATATCTATGAAGCCTTCCCCCTAGTTGAGCCACTTTGGTAAGGCCTATGGGGCTTTTACCAGGAAGCTTCAGACCCCTGCCAGCCGTGACCAGGCTTCTGGGGAGAATTGGACAGTGAGCGTGGAATCAGGGAGAAAAATCGCTACCAATAAAGAAGATGACCCACGTGAGAAACAGCATCAACTCCCACGTGGTTAGTGCGAAAGGTAAACGCAATGAGTGTGAGGCCGCAGAAGGCTGGCAAATCCATTTCTGCAGAGAGACCTCTGTCCTCATTAGCACATGCGTGTCTTCATGAGTACACTCCATGCTAGTCAGTCAATAAATGAGGGGATTCCTGCAATAAGTGGGTGTAAGGAAAATCTGAATAACCAATAGCAAACGGCACCGACATAACCCCACCTAATGCCACTGGTGTTTGAAAGAAACACGTTCCGGTCCCCAATCTATTGGGGGAAGATTATCCCAGGGCGGGTTTTGAAATGTTTAAGAAGTCCTCATAATTAATTCCATCGCCATTTTTGCACTGCGTTCCCCACTTGTAATCTGCATTTTTGATTTTAAACCCTGGCTTCTATGGCTGTCATTCTGATCTAATGAAATGTCTCTTGCTTAGGGAAGAGAGGACATTTTCCGATGTGGCGGCGACAGGGAAATGAGGGCTGAGACATGTGTCTGTGGCGGCAATTTCACCATGGTTGCCTAATTGCAGGGGCCTGTGGGTATGGATTGATGGTGCTGAGTAGTCAGCCTTTACTGCCGCCACTTTCGGGGTAATTTGCATAGCATGGCTCATAGTGTTTTATGATTTTTCTTTTAAAAATAATCCTACTTGTGAGTCACGAAATCGGTTTAACTCTTCCGCTGCCGATGAGACTTCGAGGCACGTTGGTGGAACCAGGGCATATTGGTCTCTCTTGCTGGATGGATGTTCAGGGGGTTTGAGAAGCGTGTTTCCAGCTACTGCCATTTGCATTGGTAAGGCCTATGAGGCTTTTACCAGGAAGCTTCAGACACCTGCCAGGCGTGACCAGGCTTCTGGGGAGAATTGGACAGTGAGTGTAGAATCAGGTAGAAAAATCGCTAACAATAAAGAGGTTGACCCACGTGAGAAACAGCATCAACTCCCACGTGGTTAGTGCGAAAGGTAAACGCGATGAGTGTGAGGCCGAGGAAGGCTGGCAAATCTATTGTAGGGTGTTCTTCTTGGGAATCACTCTGAGGCAGAGATGGCATCCAGAGGTTGATGGGGATCGCTCTTGGGATCAACACCTGTGCAAGAGGAGGCGGCGGAATAAGACAGGGGGATGCTGGTGTGCAGGACAGTCTCCATGGAAACCTGGACCAACTCGCAAGGGAACGCTGAAGACGAGATGGTGCCTGGGGTGAGTCCACGTTATGGCAAGAAGGCTGGGTTTGCGTAACCCCTGCGGCGATCAGTCACCGGCTATGCGATGCCCTAGGAAGAGGTCATGACCTGGTGGGAAGCCATCAGCCTCTGAGTCCTCAACAGGGCTGACCTCGGCGGACTGTCTACCAGGGCACTGCCAGCGGGTGGAGAAATAGGCCTTGCTCTGCGAAGGGGGCAGTCCTGAGTGGCACAGCCCGTCACCCGCCGTGGTCATCACATGTTTCCTAAAAGCAAAGACTCAGCCAGGCTCAGCCTGAGCAGCAGAGCGTGCCTTCTGAGAAGGCCTGTCTGTGAATCTTCAAGAATCTCTCCTCCACTGCCCGATACTTTCATGTAGCCTTCGTCAACGGGATATATTCTGTGACAATAATCATGTCCACGCAATCTTGGCGAATCTTAGTCATCTGTCTCACGTCTGAGAAAGGGACCAGCTTACTACTGCAAGTTTGCATATAAATGTATTGATTTTTATTTTTTAAATATATATATTTTATTGATTTTTTTTACAGAGAGGAAGGGAGAGGGACAGAGAGTTCGGAACATTGATGAGAGAGAAACATCGATTAGCGCCTCCTGCACGCCCCATACTGAGGATGTGCCTGCAACCAAGGTACATGCCTTTGACCGGAATCGAACCTGAAACCTATCAGTCCACAGGCTGATGCTCTATCCACTGAGCCAAACCGGTTTGGGCTAAATGTATTGATTTTTCTCTTTCAACCAAATTTAGGTACTGAAGCGTAATGTTTACACCATCTTTTTGGATCGGAGATGGTTTTCAAGGGACTTATGGGGTCAGACGTTTCCTGGTTATAATACTGATTCTCTTCTATCTCGCTAACAATAGTTGGTATAGTGTGAATAAGATTTCCTGGTATCATTTCTGAGTCCTCGCCTTTTTTTTTTAAGTCCCTCAAATTACTGTTTGGAGCAATTTATTTTTAAAAAAATATATTTTATTGATTTTTCATAGAGAGAAAAGGAGAGGGATAGAGAGTTAGAAACATCGACGAGAGAGAGACATCCATCAGCTGCCTCCTGCACGCCCCCTACTGGGGATGTGCCCGCCACCAAGGTACATGCCCTTGACCGGAATCGAACCTGGGACCTATCAGTCTGCAGGCTGACGCTCTTCTATCCACTGAGCCACACCGGTTTCAGCTGTTAGGGGCAATTTCTAAAGAAAACAATGGAGGGAGCATTTTGCAATGTCACCATCAGCCACCGAGGCGTGGATCCACACCTGCTGTCATTCACAGAGCACACTCGCCGGCCACCTGCAGTCTCTGCAGGTGAGTGAGGGGACACGTGGGAAGCGAGTGCAGTGGGGGGAGGCTCGGGACACAGCTCCGACTGGAGCGCAAACAGAGGGCACCCGGGCGGGCACAGCCCAGCCCTACAGCAGCCAGCGTGTCTGAAGGTTACGCTTTATGTTTATTAGCTCCGTCCAGATGGCGTTTTATGTCCTTAATAACTTTGCCCCTGACGAAGCCACGAGCCCACCGTTTGACAAACACAGTAGGAAATGTCTCTGGGCAGAAAAGTCACATCATCAGGACCATCACGCGCCATCCAGCCTACTACATCCGACAGAGGGCGATTCCTTCTGGATGCCCAGGCCTCTAGCTGTTCGTTGACAAACAGGTTCAGCATTTCCTAACAGAATCCAAATTCCAGGGGCACCTGGAATGCCTCTCAAAGGGCTGCATGGTTATGCTAATATTTTGCACGAGAAATAACTTCCACTGTGCGACTTCAGGCTGCTTCGAGGCATATTTATTCATCTTTGTATGTCCATGAAAATTAGCGGACGGGACGTATTCATATTCCGGGGTTACAGACACAGAGGCTGACGGATGGAGGCCGAGGTCAGCCAGTGAGGTCCCTGACACCCCGGTTTCCCTGACCCCGGCTCAGCCTCCACACCAGGCTCCCCCGCTCTCCGGGAAAGGCAGGTTGGCTTCTGTGTGATGGCCGTTATGTCACCGGCTACATTCTGCTTCCAAATGTCAGCCTCCCTCGAGGGGAGCTGTGACGTGTTAATTATCTGTCTCTTTCAGGGCAACAGATTCAGACATGGCAGAGATGTTTTGCAGGTTTTATGGAAAAAATGTATTGCTTTCCCCATCAAACCAAGGTCTGCAACTCCCTGGTGAAATGTGAAAACATTTTTAATATAAATTATTTTTCTGCTTTATTTTTTAAAATATATTTTATTGATTTGTTACAGAGAGGAAGGGAGAGGGATAGAGAGTTAGAAACATCGATGAGAGAGAGACATCGATCAGCTGCCTCCTGCACGCCCCCTACCGGGGATGTGCCCGCAACCAAGGTACATGCCCTTAACCAGAATCGAACCTGGGACCTTTCAGTCCTCAGACCAATGCTCTATCCACAGAGCCAAACTGGTTTCGGCTATTTTTCTGCTTTATTATTTTGAGGATTTCTCAGCAGGACCAAACATTCTTAAGTGGAATTCCTTTCGAAATGAATTTATAGCCAAAACTGCTTTGGCTCAGTGGATAGAGCATCAGCCTGTGGACTGACAAGTCCCAGGTTCGATTCCGGTCAAGGGCATGTACCTTGGTTGTGGGCACATCCCCAGTGGGGGGCGTGCAGGAGGTGGCTGATCGATGTCTCTCATTGATGTTTCTAAAACTCTACCTTTCTCCCTTCTTCTCTGTAAAAAATCAATAAAAATCTTAAAAAAAAAAGAAATGAATTGATAGCGGGGAAGTAGGAAACATGGTGAGTTTAATGTCTAATTTAAATGTAAGACGCTTAGTGTAATGAGTGCTACTTAGTTTTTTAATTTCAAATCCCTCTCTTTTCCTCTCTCCCTCCCCTTCTTCCCTTCAGCCCCCATTTTTTATTCAATAAACATTTATGGAAGTCTCTCGTATGTATCAAGAACCATGCTATCATCTCCTGTGCAGGCACATACTCACTAAAGAAAATAGTCAGTGTTCAAATTTCTCTTAAAACATGTGCTTTTTCCCAAAACACACATCACAGATGTAAACATCTATGGTGTGCCAGACACTCCGATACCCACTCCCTACTTCATGCCTCGTCCTTTTTTCTTAGCCTTGGGAAACGTTCTTTATATTCTCATATTCCCTCTACAAGAATCTAAAACCTAACAAAACACTATGAGCACAATCATGCTAGCCAACCTTTAAATTAATGCATTTTAAAAATTGTACTAAAATAAAAAATAAAAACTCCATAGTGGTTTGTGTTTTAGAGAAGTTTGCCTAGAACCTAAGGCACAGACTCAGAAATCATGTTAAGGGGCACATCCTCCTTCTTAGAACCAACTAGACAATTGTTCACACACTTCACTAGCCAACACTAGCCAGGATGCGTTTTTAAAGGATTGCAGTGCAAGTCTGGAGGATATGTGATTAGAAAAGAGGTTAAAAACATGGCAATATAGTCTGGGGTAAGTTTAGAACCTCCCTCCTTAGGGACTGTCCGGGAAGGAATAGGAAAGTGTCTTCCTTGTTCTGTTTATGTAAACCTGACAGCAAACGGTTATTTCCTTCCCATTGGCGCCTTTGGAGCCCCATCTATGACTCACAATTGAATATTGTTTAAGCACATGTCCAGAGTGTGACAACATTTAGGAAACGAAACAACTTGAAAATCTATTGTAGAGTGTGATTAAGTTCCTGCAACCAATTCCAATGGATGTATGTGTTTTTTTTTCCTCGTGTCAAACAATTCTCTGACACCTACAATTTAGCTCAGTTTGTATACTGTCTGCCTAGACGTAGCAGCAAATACTTCTAGATTAAGGACCCCGTTTCACAAAACTCTCCCTTCCCCAGTTCATGTGTCAATCACAAATCCCAGGTTGTCACCTCTGCTCCTGACCTACCTGCTGTAGCTAGAAGGTTCCAGGACCCCCTCCTTCAGCTCAGGTAGTTGACTACCGGGGCTCACAGAACTCAGAGAGACACTTTGCTTACGAGGTCACCAGTTTATTATAAAACTAGACAATGCAGGCCCTAACTGGTTTGGCTGGGTGGATAGACCGTCGACCTGCAGACTGAGGGGTCCCAGGTTTGATTCCGGTCAAGGGCACGTACCTTGGTTGTGGGCACATCCCCAGTAGGGGGCATGCAGGAGATGGCTGATGGATGTTTCTCTTTCATTGAAGTTTCTAACTCTCTATCCCTCTCTCTTCCTCTCTGTAAAACATCAATAGGAAACAAATAAACAATATATATATATACAGTGGTACCTCAAGATACGAGTTTAATTCGTTCCATAACCTTGAGGCGTGGGAAACTATGAGACGCTTGAGTCGAGGTAAACTGGTGGGTCATGTGCAGCCGGCCGATCCACGCGATGACTCCTATCTCAACTGTTGCTCGTATTTCAAAGCAAAAATTGCCCGTTCAATGGCTCGTATCTCAAAAATCTCGTATGTTAGGGCACTTGTATCTCGAGGTACCACTGTGTAACAAAAAAAAAACCTATACAATGCAGGAGGCAGATGGAAGGGACGCACAGGTCACGGTATGGGGAAAGGGTGTGGACCTTCCCTGCCCTCTCCTCAAATTTCCAAATGTCCCTCAGCCTGGGGCTCCCTGAAACCTGTTTGAGTTTTTCTGGAGGTCTCATTGGGTACCACTGATAAAATCACTGGCCTTCAGCAATTGGTTCAACCTCCAGCCCATCTCCCTTCCCTGGAGGCCAGGACAGTGAGCCTGCAAGTTTCAGCCTCTGATCACAGGTTTGGTTTTCCAGGCAGAGAGCCCCACCTTTCTGGGAAGTCCAGAGGTGTCCTCACTAACATAACCGAAGACAACTCTGTTACTCTCCTCACAGACGAAGTTCCAGGAGTTTTAGGAAGTCTTTGCCAGAAAGGGGGAGGGAGACTAAATAGGTATTGCTTATCATACATCAGAACACCACCCTGTTATCAGAATAACAGAGTTAAACTCCAAATCACTAATCTGGTCCAATGTGCACACCACCGTATAATAACAAAGGACGTGGTAGTGGAACAACCAAGTTATTAGGAAGCCATATGAGGCAGTGGGACCGAGTGAGGTTTTTCAGGGTCCTCCCGATGAATGGAAATAGGAACGAGAAGGCGATGCCTCATCTGTGTCCTGCAAAGCAGATGCCATGCCATGTTTCTTTAAGACATAGCTCAGATGAACCTGGAAGACCCAATGGTCCATGGGAAATGGAGAATGGAGTAAGAGCCCTCTGCTTCCTCCCTCTGGGTGCCTTTCCTGGAAGGGGCTGGGAGAAGGAAAGCTTCCTTTAATCCCTTAATGAATGAAAGTCCATTCACATTACATCGGTGGCTTTAATAATGGAATTAAAGTCCATTCACATTACATCGGTGGCTTTAAATAGGGAAGTGTCATTGCCTTGTTATTAAGGAATGCTATGTTAGACACTCAGCTTTTGATTTCAATGTAGTACAGCTACCGAGAAAGCTAGATTTTCCCCAGGAACAATTATTAATAGTTTTCCTCTCCCCATTCACCCCTGGTCTCCAGCAATTAAGTTTTCAGATAACAGAAGACCAATGTGGATTGGTTTTTTTTTTCCCCCATACACCATTTCAGTACAGTACATTAAAAAAAAATAATTGGCCGAGACCGGTTTGGCTCAGTGGATAGAGCATTGGCCTGCAGACTGAAAGGTCCCAGGTTCGATTCCGGTCGGGGGCGTGTACCTTGCTTGCAGGCACATCTCCAGTGTGGGGTGTGCAGGAGGCAGCTGATCGATGTCTCTCTCTCATCGATGTTTCTGACTTTCTATTCCTCTCCCTTCCTCTCTGTAAAAAATCAATAACACATATTTAAAAAAATAATTGATGATATTTTTGTAATCGTTTACTTTTCGGTTAAAATAGAATATGTATTTCATCACTCAGACACCTCGGGAATCATAGCTTTTTTGGTCTGATAATGAAGAAAGAGCTGGTTAAAGCATTTCTAAATGAACTACAGTCAGTGTAGACAGTATCTAGCTAAATATATGTATTTTTTTAAAAGACCAAATAATTGTTGAAACTGAAGTAATATTTCACAATAAAGACTGCTTTTCTTTTCTTGAAGGCTGCCATGCAATAAAGTTAGAATGGTGTTGGAAACTTCTGACTCTAATTGCACAATTAAACAGAGAGATAACCTTATGGTTTCTTAAATCCATTACCTGTGTCCATGCTAAAACACAAAATATAATTCTGCATGGGTACTGCTATAACTTCTGATAAAACCACCCACCCATGTATAAGATGAATATACTTCAAGGCTTTTGAGTTAAATATTGACATTGAAATGTCAGTGTTATTAATTTATTAAGTTTTCAGATACTGCTTAAGTGCTTTTGATTTTAAGGTACAACCTGTGAATATGAAATCAATAAGTTAAGAGGTGAATATACTGTTATTACTTCACAAAATAGATACATCTACTTATGTAATGACATGATAAATAGATGTATACATGACATAATAATAAGTGTATTATGTATAATGCATATGGAAAATATTTAACGTATCTTTTATGTAATATAAATGAAATTACTTTTACAGTCTAATACATTTGTATTTACTGACTGTAAATGGATATTACTTGGTAGCTC
>JAAGEH010000022.1:1097061-1107620 GCA_011751065.1 Lasiurus cinereus
ACACACACACACACACACACACACACACACAGGCTCCACAACAGACCTGTGTTCACCCGACTTTTTGATACCATTCATCCTTCTTTACACGTGACAGTGACATATGTCACATCCATGCATTCATATTCTCATCTTGACTCATGTCTTTGGCAGGAATAGGCGTTCATGCCAATATCTGTGCTCACCTATCTGAAAAAGATGGACTGTTAAACAGATTTACAGAATAACTTCTCATGTCATAGTTGCCCTTAGCCACAGGGCGCATGCAGAAGGCAGACAGACAGAGGGACGCGAGGAAAGACCACTGGCTGTCTCTGGGAGTGGAGTTAGGAGTGGAGGCGAAGGGGTGTTTCGTGTCCATCCTGCAATATAGTCACTATTTTATTTCCCCTTTGACCTGGCACTTTGTGTCTCATTTTTACAAGGAAGAAATTTATGTGAGAGAAAGTGGTATTTCCAATGCCCTTGACCTTGTTAGAGGTATCTCCTGCCTGTCTGTCACTCAGGTTTTCACGGTACCAAGTTCCATAAGCTCTTACTTGTTCATCTCAGTCCTCAGCCGTTTTGCTGTGTCCATGCGGACACCGTGTTTTTACTTTCCACCGCTCATCCTCCTTGCCCCCTTCCACGCAGGGCGATTTCTTCTTGATGTGTCACCCTTGGTACCTGGTGTTCCCCAGGCAATGTGGACTCAGGTGAGTCACCGAGGACAGTTCCAGAAGGCACTCCCAACCATGTGCCTTACAGAGTTTCCTGGATGGCGTGGGTCAGTTGGGGAGGAGTCAGTGGTATCCATGCTACTCTGTCCCTACACTAAAGTAACTAGTCGTTTAGTCAGTTGGGTTTGAATTAGTATTTTTTTAAATATGTTATTGATTTTTCATAGAGAGGAAGGGAAAGGAATAGAAAGCCAGAAACATCGATGAGAGAGAGACATTGATCAGCCGCCTCCTGCACACCCCCTACTGGGGATGTGCCCACAACCAATGTACATGCCCTTGACCGGAACCCAACCTGGGACTTTTCAGTCCCCAGGCTGACTCTCTATCCACTGAGCCAAACCGGTTTCGGCTGAATCAGTATTTTCCATACTGCTCTGTCCCTACATTAAAGTAACTAGTTGTTTAGTCAGTTGGGTGTGAATCAGTATTATCCATGCTACTCTGTCCTTAAACTAAAGTAACTAGTAGTTTAGTCAAAGATGAAATAAGGTGAGAAGCCTAAAGTACACTGAACAGGTTTGATGCTTTCATTTTTAAAAACCATTTGAAACCATCACACACAAATTGTCTGAAAGAAACTAGAGAACAGGCATGAGGGAAATTCAGTATTGAATCCCGGATCTCTTTTCCATCACTTCTCATTGTGGTTTGATTTCTATCTGAACATTCGTGAGGAAGTTGGGCATAAAAATGTAGTTTCTCTTCACTATTTCCTGAGTCAGATGACCTTCAAGATGAGAACATTCAGACCAAAGTAACGAGAAGAGGATGCTGATGGGTGGCAGAAGCTACGCAAACTATTTACTCCACGTTGACTCGTTTTTTATGGGCGTAAAGGAAATAAATCCTCTAATAAAAAAAAAAGGCAAATCATATTGCATTGTGGGGGACTTCTATGCCTTGCCAGTTGACGAGAGAAAGTGAAAAAGAGGTAGAGGGAGGAGAAAAACAAAAGGAACTAGCCCGACTCTTAACTGCTCCGGCGTAACCTATGAATCTCTCACCTGAATGACTAAGGGGTTGGATAGACATTCTTTGATGTTCGAATTCTAAAGTCTGAAGAAACATGGGGTTCCTCATCTGAGGGTGCTCTGGCTCTCAGGACACAGCGCCCAACACAATGGCACTTAGTAAAATACATCCTATATAATAAAAGGCTAATATGCAGATCTACTGAACAGCAAAATGACCGGTCGCTATGATGCGCACTGACCACCAGGGGGCAGACGCTCAATGCAGGAGCTGCCCCCGGTGGTCCATGCTCTCCCACAGCGGGAGTGCCCCTCAGCCAGAAGCTGGGCTCACGACTGGCGAGCGCAATGGTGGTGGCAGGAGCCTCTCCCACCTCTGTGGCAGCACCAAGGAGCAGCGAGTTGAGTGGTAATAAGCAGCAAGCAGGCGCGTGGTAAGGAGTGAGGGGTCTCCGACTGGGCAAGGGCACAAGCTGGGCCAAGGGACCCTCAAAGTGCACAAATTTCATGCACCAGGCCTCGAGTTAGGAGAATAAACCAGGAACAAGATAAAAATAAAGTCTCCCATTGGCCTAACCCAATCCCTGATTTTAGAGAGCTTACAGTCTTTGGGGGAAGAGAGATGGTTAAGAAAAACAAACAAAAAAAACAAACAAAACAAAACGAAGAAAACAAACAAAACCAAAATCCTAGAAAATACAAAACTACAGCGAAAGCAGAAGGAGGAAATTAATTGCAAATGGGCATGAAACTGGAGTGTTACAAATATTCTCTAGGCCGATTGTTGTAGTGATCGCCCAAAACTAAATATCTTTGTTAAAGATATAAAAATGTGCACTTACAATAGTTAAATTGTATTGTTCATAAATTATATTGCAATATAGCTGGCAAAAAGTTGCCGCCAACTTTGGATTTTTAATACTATTTTAAATTAAAATACTTCTAATTTGTTAAAAATTACATATACATATATGGCTATATATACAGACAGACATATGTGCATGTTATCTTAAACAAATATGTAAAAGATGAAAATGTGTATGTACATATACATGCATGTACATATTTTAAGACAATTCTAATTCGTTAAAAATTATACATAATTGTATATATGTGGATACATATGTATGTATACGTACATATGTATTTCACATTTTGAGCAAGTGAAATGTAAAACTAGAATTTAGTTGCTCTTGAAAAACATATTTAATGAGAGCAATAAGTCCCAAATGCGTGATGCTTGAGAAAAATCCAGAGTTACTCACACTTATTTTGCACTGAGCAGTAAAGTCATTGAAAACAGGTTTTCTAAGTCTGCCTTCAAAAACTGATGAGGTCAGTTGTCATGGAATATTACTAATTAGACTATTTACCCAGAGTTAAGAAAAGCAAGCAAATGAGGACAGGATTATAACTTTTGATAAATTATTTGAAAGGGAAAACCCGAGTCCTATGACAAATTCAAACAAAAGAATATGGTAATTTTTTTTTTTTTTTAAATAGAGAAGTTCTGAAAAGGAAAGCGCTAAGTTGTCAAGCCAGGACTTGGAAATAATCAAATGAGTTTTCTGGGGAAACTTCAGAAGGATTAAATGTTCTGAACTTGCTTACACTTCGCTTCCCAGGAAGATGCCGCTCGGATTTGGTTCTCAATCGGCTCCCTTTTTCACTCCATCTCTTCCACTGGCTATCTCCAGACCTCAGCCCACGCACACGAATACTGATAATCACACATATTTTTCACCGGTTTCTTGGTTTCTTGTTATAAGAGCCATCCCAGAAAGGGCTATTACATTTATTTTAAACGATTTTCCATATTTAACATAATGTGCTGATGACTGTCATCTACTTGCCCAGAAAGATGGTCTTGATATACAGACTCGGCTTCATGGGACAATGACAGTAACTATGGAGGAGACAAGTGTCAGTGTCTCATACCAGGGCGACATTACTGCAGAGGAGAACAAGGTGATCCTTTGTGATTTTCCAGAGGGAAAACATTGTAGGGTACAAACATTGACATGTTCCGTTAAAAATACTCCTCCAAAAGGCCAAAGTTAACAGTTAAAACCACTTTTTATCTAGAAATTGGCAAACGATTTATCTAAAATGTTTATATTTTTGCCACTCCATAAATCAAAATTAGTTTTCCATTAAAAAAATTGGATCGGAGATGCTGATCTTCTTGCCAACTTTGAGCTAAATGCAAATGGAAACATCTGAGATTTTCAACTGAAAGCTGAAGTTTATAGATATAGAGTAAAACTACTGCTTGTGAGTGCAGCATTGTGAGCGGGTACGAATTAATGGTAATTTCAGAGAACATAAAGCCTTTCGTGTCCTTTTATTGAGCTTATCAACAAAAGACACTCTGAAGGCTAGCTTTGTTATGAACGTGTCTACTTTATTATATCATTGGCACCTTTTAACGCCGGCGGAATGATAATGTCACGTCTACCTGTTTTTAATACGCAACTCAGAACTCAGGATTCTCTGGGCAAGGTCAGGGGCTGCTTCTTGTAGGCCCTTCTAGCATATTCCTCTTACTCCTTGAATGTTTACCTATCTGGTTAATACCTGCTTCGTTCACAGGTCTATAAGCTAAATCACCTAGGTTTCTTTACCATCTCACCCCTAGGACCTAATACGATATTCAGTGCCTTGTGGATGCTTAACAAACCTTATTAAGTGAATGAAATGTGATGGCCACAGAGTGATTTCTGTGATTTTCTGGAACATGCCCGTTGCTTTATTCGTGTCTCCCAATATCAGGTTTTCTTTCATGGATTTGCTGGTTTTTCTCTGCTGTCAATGTTCCAAATGAGCAAATGGCACTTGTGCCTCAGGTTAGCTGTTGTGTTTCTCTCTTCTCTGCTTCCAGCCTCCTTCCCGACCTGTGAGTGTGATCGTGGGTGAGACAGAGCTGACCGTGTCCGTGCTTCTGTCCCTATCCCATCATAGGCAGCCATCTCCACCTTGACTCCAAGATCGGATGCTGTGGGAGCCCCTTTCACCTCCCATGTGGTTCAGGGTTCCCGGTTCAGGGTTTGGGTTCTGGAGGAGGCTGCATGCAAATGAAAAGAGAGACTAGAAAAGCATTAATTTGGCGATATTGGGGGGCCAGGCGGGAGCCCACCTCCAGTGGGAAGACTACTGCCTTCCTTTGGCCTTGCCATCCCTTTTATTCAGGTTTGGGAGACACCCTTTGCCCCTGAAGCAGGCAGTTTCAGTCACAGGCAGATTATCTGATCAGTAAAGATTGACATGACCATTTGATGGGGAAGTTCATGGTCTCCATTAGATAGGGGGCGGCTGGCTCTGACCTTTCAGAGCTTCCAGGTTGATCAGCCTTCTGGGTTCCTTGTCCACACTTTTTATTAGGGAGACAATGATCGGTTTCAGGCAGGATGCTTTCCTTTGCCTCTAGAGAAGTTGTCAAAGTGTCTGGGAGAGGAAACAGCTCTTCCGCCCTAAACCAATTCTGAGAGCTCGGAATCCTAATGAAATGCCCTTTCCCCTCACCCCCCCCCCCCCAAATATTTTTAAAATGTTTTTGTTTCTCAAGAAACTCTATATTTTTAACATGAAATAGCTTCAGATCACCTGAAGAAGATTTCTTACCGTCTCTGCAAGCTACCAGTTACTTTCAGAATGTAGGTGGTCTTCTACCTTCGAAGAATTGGTCCTAGAATCCTACTGACATCCTTGCAGTTCAGCGCATTATTAGGTTGGTGGATGCAGCAGGGAGTAGCTGGGCTGAGGATTATAAAATAGTCACCAGGTATTAGCATCTCAATGGCCAAACCGCATTTTATCAGGAGGAATGTCAATGAACGTGGAAGAGATTGTTGGCAATGGTGTAATACGATGCGATTCTGCTCTCTTCACTCAGGGGAGAGACACAGATGCTAATACGGAAGCCAAAATATGGCTTTACCTGGGGCACTGAAGACACAGCCCCACCACAGGGAAGACTCATTTTTATTCAATGTCCTGTGCCCCCATGTAGGGTCATCCCTTTTTATTTTTTACCAAAAGACAACACTGGAACGAACGAGCTCGTTTCTATCCTGTTGACAATGTCTCAAATCGCAAGATATGCTAAAGTATGTACCCCAAACTGCATTATGGAATCATTAAGCTGATTTCCTCATCAAAAGATTTTTTTTTTCTGTTGAAATGTTAAGGGAGAAGACAGGTGGTTAAAGACTAATACATTTTAAAAGATCTGGTGGGCTCCAGCCAGCTCCCCCCTGTCACACAACTCGCTGAATGATTAGGGGTGCCGACTGCCAAATGTGTTTAAAAACTCATTTGAATGAAGAAAAGACTCAGCAGTAAACAAAGAAGGGAGGGAGGAAGGGGATAATGTACGTTTAGATGTTTCTTCCTTTATTTTTAAGATGAGAAATAAAATTGTCCTTTTATTTAAAAAAAATGGCCAAAATTGTATTGGAGGTAAACTCCCATTTCAACGCAAAGTCTCAAGGAGTTTTTAGCTGGAACTATTGATCTAGGGATCTGAAAGTAGCAGGAGAACGAATGATGTGATTTAACATGTATAATGCTATAACTGCTTTCTTCTAGTAGAGATTAAGATTTCTGGCTGGCTCTCTGCACAAGCCATAGCTCTTAATTAAAGTATGCAAATAAAGTATGATAACACTGAAGTCTCCAGAAAGCAGGGCTTTTATATGTTTAAACGGATAAATTATATGTATCAAATATGTATCTGAGATGCAGAATACACGCATGACGGTATAAAGAGGCATGCACACGCACAGACACACATGCGGACACATACTACACAACCCTAGGTGTGTGCTCAAACAGTTGTCACCTGTGTCTTTTCAGTTTTTTTTTTCCAGTCCATTCAGTAAGTCCCCCAGAAAAAAAGGGGAATGTTTTTCAAGACAAGGAGTGAACTCTTTAAACAGGAACAGCATCTTGAGTTTTTCCAACAAGGTGAAAATAAGGACTGGTACTACGTAAAGGGTATTGTAGAAGGCACTTGCGTATCTGCTATGGTTGCTCATGCAGGAAGGCATGTGCCCCAGGGGTCAGGGTCAAGAAGGTTATTATACCCAGTGCCAGGGCTGTAACCCGCACAGTCCTCTGTCCTGGGGCACCCCGACAACACCAAGGACCCGCTCCCTCTACCCTCACCATCCTGCCTGGGCACGTACACGCGGAGAGCTGACAAATGATAAGGGAAATTGGAAAGGTTGAGAGGATGGAGTCAATAATAGATTTATCTCCAGACATTTAGCACTTGAAGTGCATCTGTTATCCAATATGTAGACATATTTTACAGCAAATTTGGAGATACTGTGAGCTCACTGGGCAGGGACAATATCTCGCTTTATATTCTATACGATCCTGAGCCGAACTTGGGTGCTTCATCAGTAGGCGGAGGAGGTACCCCCCGCGGTGACAAAAGCAGGGATGCAGGGAAAGGGGATGGGAACTTAACCCAGGGTCTCAGGTGCAGTAGCAGCGTGGAGGGACGGTGAACGGAAGGGCAAGGCCAAATACACAATAAGAGAGGGATATTTTCCGTGAACGTGAGGAAATGGTACTTGGAAAATTATTTCCCTCGTTAAAAGCTAAAGTGCCTATTTTTTTTCCCCTCAAACTCAAGAAACGTTATTAAAAGATTTTATCCTAACAGAGGGAAAAAGTTTAGTAATAAATTGAAAACAACTTTTTATTTTATTTTATTTATTTATTTTGAAAACAACCTTTTAACTAGATCTCGTTGGAGGGCATGGGGGAAAACACGTTTATGCCAGCTTGAACATTATTTTCCCCCAATGAATTCATCTTGTTCTTTGGAGGAATTTATTTTCCTTCGTGCGTGCTCTAAATACTCTTGACCGTAGATATTGTAAAGTATTCGCTATTGTATTTCCTAGAATTCAAAACAGTATGGCCCCATTTAGAACATGCATGCAAAAGGAACAAATGATACCTATCTGTTGATATAAATGTGCGACTGAGAATTTTCTATTTTACTCTCCATGTTTTTCCTCTACTCTGCTTCTGTTTTATTTTCCTTCTACCATGCACATTGGGAAAAAATACACATCTTCAGACTTTAATTTTGTATAAATGCGTCTGTCATAGTTAAACATCAGGGGAAAAGACTAACAAGGAAATAATATTTAAAAATGGTCTTGCGTCATAGCATATTGCCCTAGAAAGTGTGAAATATGTTTTAGCCCTATTGTTGCTTGTTCTGTTGTACAAGAGGCTCAATCACTTGGCCAATTTAGCTAAAGTACGTTTGCCCCAAGGAGTTACTGATGGTTTTATAACGGAAACAAGCGGCTGGTTGACTTCTGCCCTGTCATCTCCACACACACTTCATTCGGTGGCCATTGTGTGAATTTCCAAAGTTGCTGCTTTTGTTGTCAATTAAAATGAATGATTCCCTTTGTTGTTGGAAAACGTTACTTGAGCGAGCTGAGCAAGACCTGGTCAGGGGCCTATGTTACGGAGGAGCCAGTTGCTTAAGGTTGAGGGCTGTGATATGATTCTGTCCCCAAACCACAGGGTTCCCCTCTGATTTGAGAGTTCAAGGATATACATTTTATAAGGCCTTTCTCATCAGAAGTATCTGTCTTAGAAAGTGAGCAACCCCAAGTTGCAATGTGGGTAGACATAGCTTACCGTCTCACCACACTGCCCAGAGCTCCCGCATTAAAAGTTTCACGTGAGAAAAAATGACACACTTGCCATCAGATGCTGCATATAACTTAAGAGACTTCCCAAATTATTATTATGAGTTTTTAATATTTTCATGTCAATTCATTCGCTTCTCCACACTTCCTTCTTCCATAAAATCCAATATTGGCCATTGCAGAGACAACCAAGGAAAGGCTTAGGAATGATTGGAATATTGAAGCTTTCTACTCTTAGAAAGGCAATGCTTCTGATCTCAGTAGATATCATGGTCGATGTCTTTTAAGCATAAATAGCTTCTCTTCAGGGATGTTACTTATTTTGTGAATGGAACACCACATCCTGGCATTACCTCGGCAAAGCTTAAGCTAACATTCAGTAAGAACAGGAAAACACAGAGAGTTGCCAACCCTTTTTTTTTTTTTCTTGAAGACACAGGGAAGCATCCCCTTTGGGACTTCCATGCTGATAAGATCAGCAGTTGTCTGAAAGAGGGGATGGAGAGCGTTGCTTTAAAAGAAGAATGTTCTCAGAGATTCCAGAGCCTTCTCTTGCTTGTAGAAGGGACTCAAGACAACAGCTATTCCATGGTTCCACTGTAATTTTTTTTCCCAGCGTTCAATAGTCATGTAGAGAAAAGTTAACTTAGGACTCACAATACAAACTCTGCTTAGCTCCTTCCAATCAAGGAAAATAGTAGTTCCTAAAATCCCTCAGTAAATCATTCTTTGAAACTAGCGTGAAAAGAATAATTTCAAGTCAATGTACTATTGACAAAATATGATCACCCATGGAACCCTCTTTTAGGTCTTCCAAAACATATAGATCTCTAATCTTACTTTTAAAGAATCGTACATCGTTGAAGAGACGAAACGTTAAGAACAGGGCAGCGAACCAAGGAAGATGGAATATTCAGTTGTCTGCTGGAGACTAGCTATGTGCTGCAGTTGTATACTATTATTTTAAAATAAAACATAAGAAAAAAAGAGTCAAAGGCATGCTACTTCCTGAAAGGAAAAAGAAAAACAACAACATAGAATACAAGTTCAAGAAGCAGAGATTTGAGTGTGTTAAGAATGCACCACTGTCATTTGGAGAATGGTCAGGCAGGAGATTGTTATGGGCTTCTGCGTATTCAGAAACTGTCCAGACTCAGTTTATGTGAGAGGCCCTGTGTGCCTTCTCCTGTGGATGTGAAGAATTCTGAATTAGATGCCGTGGATGTACCGAAATGGGATGCCTTTGGAATTATCTGATCAACAGAATTTCAGTCAGAAAAATGTGAATTTTTGTTTTGGAATCGTGAAAGTAGATAAGGGAGCATGAGCCAAAATAGGCACTTCCAGCCTTTTTCATTGATCAATTCATGGTTGCAAACAAAAAATATTCCTCTAGATTTTCAAAATGACAAAAAAATACGTAGAGAGGTGTCCACGTATTTTTTTCCCCTGCATGTTTCCAGTATTAGCAGTGACAAAGGTGTTTTTCAACGTTGCTGCTTCTAAGAATAGAACTTTACCCCTTCCATGAGTTAAGTATGGATTTATAGGAATTTTCTCTGACCTTTATGAAATGCTCTGGCCGATCACATTACAACATCTTCTTCTGCTATATACCATACGAAGGTCACTTACGTTGGGTAACGAGCGAAGGCTCTATTTGACTAATGTTTTCCATATCACGTTTCCAGTTCTGATCTCCAGCTTTATCCTTCTAGTCTGGAAATCATTGGGGGAGCCAATTTATTGTCTAGGATTAAATGAAAACAATTTGAAGGAAAAACTACAGTTGAGGAAAATGAGGATTAAGAGAATGATATAGCTTTAACGTAAAAAAAAAAAATCAAGTGTTCCGTTTCCTTTCTCTTTCTCTAAAGGGCATTTGGCTGTGTGAACACTTCGTAATTGTTTTCCAATTTGATTATCAGGAAAGCTTACGCCGTTGATACTCTGTGGTGCTTTTTTCTGTGTCCTCACTCGCTCTTCTTCGAACAAATCCCCATCCGCGCTTCTTTCTACTCTGTGCTTTCCCCCCACTTTTTCAGTTGCTCAGATTCCTTCCCCCGTCCCCCCTTATTTAGAAGCTCTGAGATTCTTGAGACTTTAATGAAGAGGACTTCCAAGTCTCCCCAAGTCTAGACGTGCTAAGCACATGTCTGAGATGGCTGAGTTTCTTAGCACAT
>JAAGEH010000022.1:1107630-1146227 GCA_011751065.1 Lasiurus cinereus
AAATCACCTTGCTTCTCAAAGCCAACAGAGTACAGGTCCCACAGAGACCCCCTGGCGATCTGGGACATTTGCAGGTTACTGGGAACTAGAGGGCTTGATCCTATACAAGTTTAAAAAAAAAACATTTTTTTTTTCCTGAAAGCATTGTTTGAATCATGAATCAGAACATGGAATAGTAATGCTAGGTTCCTTCATGAGCAAGAGACGAAAGAAAAATGTATTTGTGTAAAGAAACCCACAAGGTAAAGACTTAGGAAAAAAAAAGCTATGGCAATTCAATGGTAAATTAATAGCATTTCTAAATTTCAGAGAGCCTGTGGATTCTTTACTCGGGGATTCTTAAAAATAAATGATAGTGCTGGAGAGATGAGGTGTTTTTCTAAAACGGAAAACACACGTAAAATTAGCCTTATAGGTGTGGCCCAAATTATTTTATTTATTTATTTATTTATAATATATTTTATTGAATTTTCACAGAGAGGAAGGGAGGGATAGAAAGTCAGAAACATTGATGAGAGAGAGACATCGATCAGCCGCCTCCTGCACGCCCCACACTGGAGATGTGCCCGCCAGCAAGGTACATGCCCCCGACCAGAATCGAACCTGGGACCTTGCAGTCCGCAGGCCAACGCTCTATCCACTGAGCCACACCGGTCTCGGCGACTTTAAACCGTCATTCACAGAGAGAGGCCACTGTACACCCTCCCCCACTCCTCCATCCGCCTCAGCTGTCACCTGTCACGGAGAAGAGCCGTTTGCAGCAGAGCAAAGCGGTGTCTCCAGGCGGTGCCATCCACAGAGCCGGCTCGGCGACTTCCCGGGAGCCTGCCTGCCTGGGGAAGGCCTGTCTTCCTCGTGTGTATTGTTGTGTCTGTTTTCGATGTTTCACACACATGCCCAGAGGCCGTCTGGCAGCGGGCGCGCTTCTGAAAGCCAATGTGAGAAAGCAAATTGTGTTCCTTCCTGCGCAGACAGCTGGCTGCTGGGCTCTGCCTGCTCCCCGAGCAGCGGGCCGTGGTCACTAACGCTTTCCAGAAGGCCCGCCGAGCTGGCACTGGACAGGAGCGCATTCTGATCACTATCGGTGTGGGAACGTCTTTCCACGTCCCGCGTGGTTCAGGGTTCCCGGTTCAGGGTTCGGGTTCTGAAGGAGGCCGCACGCAAACGAAATGAGAGACCAGAAACATTAATTTGGTGATATTGGGGGGCCAGGCAGGAGCCTTCCTCTAGTGGAAAGGACTGCCACTTGCTCTGGCCTTTTTCTCCCTTTTATTAAGGCTTTGGGACACACCCCTAGCCTTTAGGCAGGAAATAACAAAACGGAAATTAAGATGAAACAACCAGGTAGAGGCTGCTTCAGCCAACAATGTTTCATCTAAACAGTGAGTGATGAACTCTGACCTTTTGGAGCAGTTAAGGTTGACCAGCCTTCTGGCCTCCTGTTTACATCCATTTAGTAAGAACAATGTTTGGTTTCCGACACCTCACACCTCGGCTCCCCTCGTGAGCTGACAACGGCATGCAGGGCACAGAGCATCACCCGGGAACCCGCCCCGTTCTGGGCGGCTCCTCCTGCAGAGGGACTGGTGGAGCGAAAACCAGGACCTTTAAAGGTTCTTTAAAGCAGGTGGGCCTCGGTCCCAGGTGCTGGTGACTTTATGGATCTCCTTGCATGGCGATCACGGTGGACGCCCTGCCCTGGGGGGTGGGGCCGTGTGGGCAGAGGTGACCCACATACACGTGCCCGGTTTACGAAAGAGGGCGGAGGGAGGGAGCCGCGTTTAACTCTGAGAAACAGAAACTTGATGGCAGCAGTGAAACCCCTTTTCCTCTCAGCCTGTGTGCCCAGGGTTAGAAGGCAAAATCGCGGTGACTTGAAATACCAGTGGTACCTCGAGAGACGAGTTTAATTCGTTCTGTAACCTTGAGGCGTGGGAAACCATGAGACGCTCGAGTTGCGGTAAACTGGTGGGGCGTGTGCAGCCGGCCGATCCGCGCGATGACTCCTATCTCAGTTGTTGCTCGTATTTCAAAGCAAAAATCGCTCACTCGATGGCTCGTATCTCAAAAATCTTGTATGTCAGGGCACTCGTATCTCGAGGTATCACTTTACTTGAGTTATATCTTGAAAAGAAAATAAACACACCAGCTGGGACTTTGGTCTCAGGGGAAGGCTGTTCACCCATTCACTAGTTCAATCATGGATTTGCCAACAATTACTAACTTAACCTTTGTTTTGCAAGCGGGGCACACCCCATGGCAGGTACTGAGGATGCAGTGATAGGAATAGGGGAGTGCTTTCTGCCTTCCCAGTACGTGTAATCCACTGGGGACAATATATTAGACCAGAAACTATCATAAACACCAATGAGGATAATGACAGACAGGGCGTGTTAGTGGAGGCATAGAAAATGGGGATGTTGCCCAAACCGGTGTGGCTCAGTGGATAGAGCGTCAGCCTGTGGACTGAAGGGTCCCAGGTTCAATTCCGGTCAAGGGCATGTACCTTGGTTGCGGGCACCTCCCCAGTAGGGGGCGTGCAGGAGGCGGCTGATCAATGTCTCTCTCATCAATGTTTCTTACTCTCTATCTTTCTCCATCTCTGTAAAAAATCAATAAAACATATTAAAAAAAAGAAAAGAAAAGAATGAAAATAGGGATGTCAGCGAGCCTAGAAGTCAGGGAGCAGAGGAAGAAGAAGAGTGTTTCTGGGCGTAGAATGCTGGGTGCGGAGGTTCAGTGATGAGGTGGTGGGGGGTAATGAGGAAGCTGAAAGGTTCGAGGCGGCTCAGCTGGCTCTCAGGGGAAAGAGAGTGATAAGCGACAGAGATGGAGAGACAGGGAGGTCCAAATAATGAAGAATCTTGCAAAGGAAAGCTACGGAGGGTTTCACAGTACGACGATCAGAACCCCAGGAGTGGAAAATAAATCCCCGCTAATCTGGGAGGACCAGGAACTATCAGCAGGAGCTCGGCCTCGCTGCCGCAGAAGCTCAGATGGCAAACCTTTCCTTTGTGTTCCAGAGCCTTCTCAGCTCTTAGGGACTGATTCAAGTCATGGTCACCTTTGAATATCCACAAAGCCCATCACAGCCCCAATCCAGTGGCTGGCCAATAGGAGCTGCCCAGTGAAAGTCGGGTACAAAACGGAATCCAGAGGATGCACTGGTACAGTGGTACCTCGAGATACGAGTTTAATTCGTTCCGTAACCTTGAGGCGTGGGAAACTATGAGACGCTCGAGTCGAGGTAAACTGGGGGGTCGTGTGCAGCCGGCCAATCCGCGCAATTACTCCTATCTCAAATGTTGCTCGTATTTCAAAGCAAAAATTGCTCGCTCGATGGCTAATATCTCAAAAATCTCGTATGTCAGGGCACTCGTATCTCGAGGTACCACTGTACTTGTGACTGTTATCACATTACCACACCCTGAATGGCTTGAAACCACAGGAATGACTCTCTCGTGTATTCTCAAGACCCCGGGAGACTCCGCTCCTGGCTGCTCTCGGGGTCCAGCATCTGTGGGCACCCCTCTTTTCTCTGCCTCTGATTTTACGTTGCCATCCTTTCCGGTATCTGTCTAGTCTTCTGTGTCTCTTTGATAAAGACACTGCTGAGAGCATTTGGGGTCTACCTGATTAGCCAGGATAACCTACCCACGTGAGCACCCTTAACTTAATCACACCTGCAAAGGCTTTGCCACTAAAGTAACCTCCAAAGAGGCCAGGAGCTGATATCTCCGGGATTGTTTTCAGCCAAACAGCCCTGACAGCCTGAACAGCGCAGCGTTAAGAGAAAGAGCGGATGGGGAGATATGTATACATGTAACACAATAAAGAAAGAAAAGAAAAGAAAAAGAGCGGAATAACCTTCCCATGTCGCTATTCCAGGGTAGAAGTCTTCTGCTCCGTGTGGAGGGAATCGTCTAGATGAGACTCTAGAATGTGGTGATTCTGCGATGTAAGGGACATTCAGGCATCAGAAGGTTTTCACAGAGACGCCTTGAGTAATTTAGGGCATTCTTGTCCTGTTTAAGAGGATTGTAAGAAACAGGAAGGCAGCCGAAACCGGTTTGGCTCAGTGGATAGAGCATTGACCTGCAGACTGAAAAGTCCCAGGTTCGATTCTGGTCAAGGGTATGTACCTTGGTTGCGGGCACATCCCCAGTGGGAAGGGTGTGCAGGAGGTGGCTGATCGATGTCTCTCTCTCATCGATGTTTCTAACTCTCTATCCCTCTCTCTTCCTCTCTGTAAAAAATCAATACAATATATTTTAAAAGAAAAAAAGAAAAAGAAAATGGGAGGGCAAAGCCAAAGCTATCTTGTGGTTCCCAGAGGGATGAAGTCCAAGGCTTCCCCATGGCCCTGGAGGCCTGGACGTAGAGCAGGCCCTTCCACATCCTGCTGAGATGGGTCACAACCCCCAAAGGAGGGTGTTCATCTCAACCATACACCCAGGTGGGAATGTTTTTGTTTTTTTTTATTTAAAAAAATCCAATACAGTGGTACCTCGAGATACAAGTTTAATTCGTTCCGTAACCTTGAAGCATGGGAAACTATGAGACGCTCGAGTCACGGTAAACTAGTGGGTCGTGTGCAGCCGGCCGATCCTCGCGATGACTCCTATCTCAACTGTTGCTCGCATTTCAAAGCAAACATCGCTCGCTCGACGGCTCGTATCTCAAAAATCTCGTATGTTAGGGCACTCGTATCTCGAGGTACCACTGTATAAATATCTTCTGTTTGCCAGGCACTGTCCTAGGTTCTAGTTAGCACTTGCCCGATCTATTAGGGGAAGTTCCACTCTGAAAGGAAACACGTTCTAGATACTCTCCAGCCCGGCCTTTGATCAGACCCAAATGAAGTCAGTCCCCTTGGAATCGGTCCTCGCAGAGCCTGGGAGAAGGGAGGTGCGTTAAGTGTTTTGGACACTTTATGTGAAGCGTCATGCTTGATTCTCACAGCAGCGATGTGAGATAATATTATCATCTGCTCTTCACAAGCCATAAATCATGGCTCAACACGCTCCGCAGATTTATGAAGTCATCAGCTCATTCGGAGCGAAGCCGTGTTTAGAACGCCAATCAGGAGTTCCTGGGATTACTTCATCACACCCCCCTTACTGCCCAGACGCAGAACTGGGGATCAGATGTCCTTGGAACCCGTTTGGGGTTCTGCCATCACGTCCCACACCGCAGATCAGATCGCTCGTTTTAGGATCCATAGGAGAATGCGTCGTTTTCCCACTATATTTAAGAAGTTTATTTGCTTAAGATGAAGTTATTCTCTCCCCCCCAAAAAACAACAACAACAACAACAAATAAGTTCAAGTGTAGTTTAGCTAAACTAGGGAATCAGAAGGCCATAGATATGACCTGCATGCACTATTGCCCACTTTCTGAGGCTGCTGTCATGGAGGATGGCCGTGACCTTGCTCAACATAACCTTGGGGACATGCAATTTCTTTTGTGTCAGATGAGACATGTGTGTTATTTTGATTCCTCTGGGTGTAGTGATCTGGCTCCCTAATATTAGCAGAGCTCTGAAAACATTTTTTATTTCTTTTCTTTTTTAAATATATTATTGATTTTATTACAGAGAGGAAGGGGGAAGGATAGAGAGCTAGAAACATCGATGAGAGAGAGACATTCATCAGCCGCCTCCTGCACGCCCCATACTGGGGATGTGCCCGCAACCAAAGTACATGCCCTTGACCGGAATCAAACCCAGGACCTTTCAGTCCGCAGTCTGACGCTCTATCCACTGAGCCACACCAGCCAGGGCAAAACATTTTTTTAAATATGATTTTTACATGGGTCAGAAGCACAACACTCCAAAGAGTAAAGATTTCTCCTCCAAGTGGTGCAGAGTGCATGTGCCGGGCAGGCCAAGGACATGGCTGCTGCCCGCCTTCTCTTCCACAGTCCCTGGCACCCCGAGGGTGTCATATGACTCCTTCCTCCCGAGAGGACAGATTCATGCTGTTACTTTTTTTCTTTCTTTCTTTCTTTTTTCTTTTTTTTTTTTTTTAAGAAATCTTGGTTGAAAGCACCACCAGCGATACAACTTGGTTCATTTTGTCATTTTTCTCTCCCTCCCTCGAATTACTACATAAATATTAATAGCTAAACACATTGCAAACAGGTGGAGCTCATTCTGTCTCTGGAGGGCTGCCACCGTGCTGCGAGATCTCAGATGGGTGACGAGATTTTCCATGTGGGGAGGGCGGGCTGGCATCCCATGCCAGCCCCGTCGGACACGCCCTTGGCTTGGAGCGCACGATTTCCTGGGAGCTCTCTGTGACAGCCTCCTTGGTCTTTTAACAGTTCATTCAGCAGCGTGGGGAGGGGGAGCCACTTTCTCTCCACCGTGGAGCTGGTTCCTTTAAAAAAAAAAAAAGAAGATGGTGGCTGAGGCTGATCAGAACCTATAACCCGGTAGTGATAGGTCCACACCAGCTCTGCATGGAATCTTTGTTCACCACACATCCACATATGTGTGTGTATGTATATATTAAACTCGTATCTCGAGGTACCACTGGGTGTGTGTGTGTGTGTGTGTGTATCTCAGGAAACTACCTCGAGATACGAGTGCCCTAACATAGGAGATTTTTGAGATACGAGCTGTCGAGCGAGCGATTTTGCTTTGAAATACGAGCAACAGTTGAGATAGGAGTCATCGCGTGGATCGGTCGGCTGCACACGACCCACCAGTTTACCGCGACTCCAGCGTCTCATAGTTTCCCACGCCTCAAGGTTACAGAACGAATTAAACTCGTATCTTGAGGTACCACTGTGTGTGTGTGAGCCACACTTTTATTATGATAGACGATATGATAAAGGCTCCCTTTGTACCCTGATTTTGAAAGACAAAGCTCAAACTATATATCCGCTCAAGGTGAAAATCAGTTATCTTCCAGGCCTCAATACATAAGTGGCATGATTGCTTTCAAAGGCCTGGGGTACAGGGGCATACTATCTGTCTACCTTGGAATGCTGAATTATCTTCTCTAGGTTGATTTACCCTCAATGTACAGACATACTTCAAAATAAAACTCAGAAATCTGGCTGGCCAAAACCGATTTGGTTCAGTGGATAGAGCGTCGGCCTGCCGACTCAAGGGTCCCAGGTTCGATTCTGGTCAAGGGCATGTACCTTGGTTGCGGGCACATCCCCAGAAGGGGGTGTGCAGGAGGCGGCTGATCGATGTCTCTCTCTCATCGATGTTTCTAACTTTCTATCCCTCTCCCTTCCTCTCTGTGAAAAATCAATAAAATATATTTAAAAAAAAAAGAAATCTGGCTGGACATAATGCTAGACACGACTAGGTTATTGTTCTGGTGTCAGTAAAATAATCCACTGAATTATACTTGTTTTCACAGAAACCAAGCACATGTAGAATTGTTCTAGAATATGCTATACATCTGTGATTGTATGTGAGTTGTTGGGACTAGAAGATGCAGGAGGTTCAGGGTACTCAAACTCCTCAATTGCTTTACAATAGATCCACTAATACATTTTGTTATAAAATTTTAAAAATGACGTGTAAACCCAAGTAGCCCATTTTTAAAACCTTAGGCGTTAGCAAAACTTCTGATTTCTTTCTGCACTCAGACAAAAATTTAAATTTTTTAGTTTTATGGGAGAGATTGGATTTGGTCCAAAGCCTGAGCAAAAGTGTATTTCCACTGTCATCTTCCCAGTTACTTATCATATGTTAATGAAAAGGAAAACATTGAGGTAGAAATCGCACCTTCTTTTTTGCGTGATGTAGCAGCAGTGTACGTCTTTGACATTAATATTTCTGTTCCCGTTTTGAAACCAGCATTGAACGTTAGTCTCCTGGTAGAGTTGAAGGGGTTCGGTCGGTTTCTCTAATCTTCCTTCTCTGCTTTGAGGTTACATTCAGCCCCTTCCCTCTCTTAGCTCTTCCTGCTGCGCATTGCCCTAAGCCTGGGGCCTGTTGAGGGCGGTTTCCACACGTGACTTCCTTGACTTAAGACAGAGCCTAGAACTGCCATAGTTTTGCATAGGAACCTGTGACAATCTACGCTAGAGACCCATGTGCTTAAATAATTCACGCTGCACTTCCGGAAAGTGTGCAGATTGGTGAAAAATAAGTTATGGGAGGAGGGGGCTATAACTTCCATTTTCACCAGCATCCATGAATACATGGTATTGTGATAGGGAGGGTAAGAAGCATCCATGAATACATGGCATGTTATAGGGAAGGTGAGAAGCATCCATGTGACTTGAACTCACAGCCTTTTGCTCGGATTGTCACACGGATGTGGGACTATATCGGAGAACCCAAATTTCTCCTCCCATTGGATAGCTCTTAACCCCCGAGTTTTATATTTACATTCAAGGGCTGGGGTTGCAATGATTATATGTAAATTTAACATCTGAAGGATAACAGAGTTCAGAGAGGTCTCATTTTATGGACTGTTTTTCCAGATTAAAAAAAAAAAAAAGACAGTGGAAAAGAATTGGGTATCTATCTACTGTAATAATTTGAAACTCCAATGCAAGGTTTTTCTATTCATATATTCAAATGTGATATATAATATACAGAACTAATAAGAATAAAGTGCGGAAACCGGTTTGGCTCAGTGGATAGGCCATCGGCCTGCGGACTGAAAGGTCCCAGGTTTGATTCCGGTCGGGGGCATGTACCTTGCTTGCGGGCACATCTCCACTGTGGGGCGTGCAGGAGGCGGCTGATCCATGTCTCTCTCTCATCGATGTTTCTGACTTTCTATCCCTCTCCCTTCCTCTCTGTAAAAAAACAATAAAATATATTTTTTTTAAAAAGAATAAAGTGTTTGGCCCACTTACAGCAACAGTTTTGTTGTTGTTTTTTTGAAGGAAGTTTTCCAGTTCAGTCTTTCGGTTGCTATTTATTTGTCTTCCCCAATTTGCCTTTCACTTTATGGAATATTGGGATGGTGTCCTACTTGTTTCTGGACCTTCAGTTTAAGTTATAAAGAAAGTATGGCAGTTGCAAATTATTTGCTGACTGTTGAATGAACAAATCACAGAACTTGTCACATGGTGTGTGTGTGTGTGTGTGTGTGTGTAGAAAGTGATATTTTTTGACAAACACTCCTTTGAGAGTTTTTGAATTTCATTTCTCAGGCGCTCTATTTCTAATGAATTGCATTCATAAAACATTGAGGATTATTTTAATGTTAAAGATATATTTTTAGTGATTTCAGAGGGGAAGGGAGAGGGAGAGAGATAGAAACATCCAGGATGAGAGAGAACCATTGATCAGCTCCCTCCTGCAGGCCCCACATGGGGGGTCAAGCCCACAACCCGGACATGTGCTCTAACTGGGAATCGAACTGTGATCTCCTGGTTCGTAGGTCGATCCTCAACCACTGAGCCACACCAGCCTGGCTTGAGGATCATTTTTACCATTAAACATTAAGAGTCCATGTAGTTGTTAACACCCCTTTAGATACTGAGACCATGAGGTAAAGAATCACAGATATTGAGGCTGGACAATATCTTGGAACATGTACAGTGTGAACGTGGATATTCCACTATATTCTACTAGTGACTTGGAACTTGCCATGGTGGACATGGGTCTGAATCCTTTGCCCTAATGCACTAAATGTTTAACCTCGCCTTCTTAAGAGAGCCCCCCACTGTCCTCCAGGACTCCCAGGAGCAGTAATCAATTAAAAACACACATAACCCACACCCAAGAAAGAGGGAGCTGGGGAGCAGGGGACATCCCTTCCTAGCCCCGCCCCCTAAGAAGACAGTGCTGCAGGGTCAGACCATGCCCTGCGCAAGGGATCTCAGATTTCCTCCGGAAGGAGAACTGGGCATCCCGCATGTTGGGTTTGGAAGTGCAAGGCGGGGTGGGTATGGACAGGGATATCATCATAAACCCACACTCCTTCTCCTGCAGCTCTCTCTCTCTCACACATACACACACACACATACACACACACACTTCTCCTCCTGCAGCTCACCCTATACACACACACACACACACACATGCACACACACACTCCTTCTCCTGCAGCTCACACACACACACACACACACACACTCACACATATACACACACCCCACACTCCTTCTCCTGAAGCTCACATACACACATAAGCACACACAACCCACACTCCTTCTCCTGCAGCTCTCTCTCTCTCTCTCTCTCTCTCTCTCACACACACACACACACATACACACACACACTCACACATATACACACAACCCACACTCCTTCTCCTGCAGCTCACACACACACATATACACACACACACCCCACACTCCTTCTCCTGAAGCTCACACAAACACATAAGCACACACAACCCACACTCCTTCTCCTGCAGCTCTCTCTCTCTCTCTCTCACACACACACACACACACACACACACACACACACACAGGCTCCACAGCAGACCCGTGTTCTCCCAACTTCATGATGCCATTCATCCTTCTTTACACGTGACAATGACATACGTCACATCCATGTATTCATATTCTCATCTTGACTCATGGATTTGGCAGGAATAGGTTCATGCCAATATCTGGGCTCACCTTTCTGAAAAAGATGGACTGTTGAACAGATTTACGGAATAACTTCTCATGTCATAGTTGCCCTTAGCCACAAGGGGGCCCTGTCAGAAGCAGTGGGTAGAGCACAGCACTGGACCCATAATCAGCCTGGGCACAGCCTTGATGGATGGCACTGCTGGTTACCTGATGACTGAGTCACCTTGGCGGCCTCAGTTTCCTGTGTGTGAAGAAGAGCCTGTGGAGGCGGATGGGAGTGTCTCTTAGACTCGGTGTCCTCGGGCAGGCTACTCCTTGCTGCCTCAGTCTCCCCGTTCGTGGAAAGCATGTACATGATGGGGTTATGGACAAGCATTGAATGAGTCTCGCAGATAAGGGGTCTGTAGAGGCCTCACACATGGTAAGCATTGTACTTATTACCCATCAGGGGCCATTTAGTGTCAGCCCTTCAGAAGTAAAATTTTGTTCTCCTGTTACAATTGTCTCATCGTTGTATTTTGTCCATTGGCCCCAAAAAGGTAAAGAAGCAAAAAAAATATGCTTTGCCTGTAGTAAGTGGTATTTTCTGTTGCACACTGATTTTGCTTTTATTCTGTGCAACCCCCAAAGGGGCTCTTTCCACATAAAACTCAAGGGGGGCCAGAGGAGAGGGAGGAGAACAGGGAGTGGAGGGAGCCGTGTGCCCGGCACAGGCCTGGGGCGGTCAGGGGTGTTCAGCCTGAAGAGTCAGGGCCTCAGAGCACAGGCGCGGGTGGCACTGAGGACTTTAAAGCATGCTTCATGGAAGTCTCTAGACACATTCCCATGAGGCTCAGAGCCACGTGGGTGACAAAGTGAGTGGAAGCTACACGAGACCACAGTTGAACACAATCACCTTCCATGCCTGAGCTCACCCAAGAACAAAACAGACTATCCCGAAGCATCTAATTGCTCAGGGAACACTATGATGCGATGGTGAGAGATTTCAGACCTTGTCCCAAGCCTCCGTGACAAATATGCTATGGAAGGAGATGTTCTCCGTATTTGAATCTAAACCGATGGATCTCTCTCTCCCCCTTCTCCTCCCCTCCCCCTTTCTCTCTCTCCCTTTCTCCCTCCCTCTCCCTCTTTTCACTAACCTCTCTCTAAAACCAATAAACATGTCCCCAGGTGAGCATTAGAAAAATAATAAACTAGCCCTAACCAGTTTGGCTCAGTGGATAGAGTGTCAGCCTTCGGACTGAAGGGTCCCAGCTTAGATTCCGGTCAAGGGCACGTAACCTTGGTTGTGGGCACATCCCCAGTAGGAAGTCTGCAAGAGGCAGCTGATTGATGTTTCTCTCCCATTGATGTTTCTAACTCTCTATCCCTCTCCCTTCCTCTCTGTAACAAATCAATAAAATATATTTAAAAAAATAAGCTGTTTAGAAAATCTAATATTAATCTATTTCTATTTCCCTTCAGCGAATATAACAACAACATATTAAGACCTCAGTGATATTTCTCTATTGACTAGGTTTGAATTCTTGCAATTCATATTACAATCCTAACTCTAAGACTACAACGCCATTAACATTTCAAAAAATACATCTTTTAGCTCAGTGGCATTCAACATACTCTTTTTAAATTCTAATATGATGTGAGGTTATGTTTATTGATTTTAGAGACAGAGGAAGAGGGGAGGAGGGAGGGGGAGAGAGAGAGAGAGGTGGGGGAGAGAGAAAGAGAGAGAAACAACTATTGTTTACCTCCTGTACACATCTCGACCCAACCCACTCAGGGACCAAACCTGCAGCTAGGAGTGTGCACTCATCCGAAATCAAACCCCCAACCCTTCAGTGCACAGGACGATGCTCCCACCCACTGAGCCACACTGGCCGGGGCCGCAGCATTGTTTCTCCGGTGGCACATCCCTCATTTATTTTATGCCTGGTAGAAGGCATATTTTATAGGATGTAAACATTAAATCATATTTTATGACTGCCATTACCTACTCCTCGGATCTATTTTAAATTTGAACAACCCAAGTCACTAAAGTCTCACCTTACATTACAAAAAAAATTAAGCCTGGAAAGACACCCTCCCCCTGCCCCTTTTCCCCAATCAAAACGAGTCCTTAAATCTCCCTCTAACCCACTGGGGTGCTCCCTGCTCTCACTCCCCTCTCTCCTGCTCCCTCTCCGCTGCCTGCTGACATTAGCATAAAAATGTGCTCTCCTAACTAAGCAGTCTGTTAACTGATAAGCTATCAAAAAATCATCTGTTATTTTTATAGCTCCAAGGCAGATGCCATTTCAAGAACTGGAGTTGAATGAGGAGGATTTGTTAGTGCATTTCAGCTTTCATCGCTGTAAACTTGAGGTATTTGAAAATGGAATGATTGGAGGCTTAAAATATTATCCCATGAGCAATCAAGCTGGAGCGTTTTTGCTAACCTTCAATTTTTTTGCCGGCGTGAAATCATTTCATATCGGATCGGATCATAAAGAATCTCGGTTGTTGTCTCCTGTTTGTGTTGAAAACCTTCCCTGCGTTACGTTCAGACCAATGCCATTACCCAGGCACACTCAGCGCAGAAAATCCCCTTCTATTCCAGTAGGGGCCCCCTTTGCCAAGAGATGCTCTGCAAAAGGTCTCCTTAGCGGCAAACTTGTGCTGGGTGAACACTTCTTTTCTCGGGGTTCATGTCTGAATTGCTTGGGGTGCGAGGAGGCGAACCGCTGGTGAGAAGTGGGTCTTTCCCAGACCCTGGCCTTAACGTGGCTGGGATTGCTGGGAGAGGTTTGGATCAGAAATCAGTTTGATGGAAAGCATTCTATAAAACCCAGGGGCTTGGCTGGCCAAGATTTCTCACTGTCAGAAACCGCTTTTGTGCTGCAGAAGCTAGATTCCACTGAAAGACCACCCATGGAGAGAACCAGCCACCGATTTTCAGAAAAGGAAAAGGATCAACTCTAAAGGTGGAAAGGAGAGGAGTGATTCCATAACATAGATACCAGGGCAGTGAATGTGACCTTGATCAAGATATCTATATGGTTCTATGCTCCAGGTTTTTCTATTGTACAGCCACCCAATAGTGGTTTGATAGATTAAAGCTTGAATGTGGTTTAATTCATTGATTAATAAGCTATTTGATGTATGTGATATTGTATTCAATTCTAGTCATTGTTGACATAATATTTTTTTACAATGACCACCACCATATTACAGAAAGTAAATTGAATAAATGTGTATACACACACACACACACACACACACACACACACATACACATATATAATTGTGGTGTCTATTATCTAATCTACTTACATACCAGGTACACTGGTTAATAATGCAGATTATTTTTAATAGATGGAGCTACACATATGTTGATATATATGCGATTTGGTATGTATGCTATTTTGTTGTATTGACAACAAGCTTCAAAGCTTCATATGTCAGATTTTCTGAAGGTGTTAACATCATAGATATTTTTACGCTTAAAAATGTCAGATTTTGTGCCAAAAAAGGAGCATTTGCGGGAAGTTTTAATTCATTATTTTGAAAAAAAAAAGTGCTGCTGAAAGTTATCATATACTTTGGGAAGCTTACAGTGAACATACTCCGTCTCAAGATACATGTAAATGCTGGTTTAAATGCTTTAAAAGTGATGATTTCGATGTGAAAGACAAAGAGCGTCCAGATCAACCGAAAAAATTGAAGACCAACAGTTACAAACATCATTGGATGAAGATGCGTGTCAAACTCAAAACTAACTTGCAGAGAGAGTAATCATTGTTCAGCAACCAATTCCTGATCATTTACAAGCAATGGGAAAGGTTTTAAAGGAAGGAAAATGGGTATCACATCCACTGAACAAAAGACAAATGGAAAACCAAAAAGTCATCAATAAAATGTTGCTTCAACGGCAGGAAAGGAAGTCTTTTTTTGCATCAAAAAGTGGATTTATTTTGAGAGTCCCAAATGCGCAAAATCATGGGTTGATCCAGGTCAACCATCAACATCGACTGCAAGGCCAAATTTCTTCGGAAAGAAGACAATGCTCTGTGTTTGGTGGGATCAGGAAGGTGTGGTGTAAAACCAGGTGAAACCATTCATACTGATTGCTACTGACAACAAATCATCAGTTTGAACCACATTTTGATAGTGAAACAACCAGAACGGGCCAGAAGACATGGCAAAGTAATTTTGCTTCGTGATGATGCACCATCACACACTTCAAAACCCGTTAAAGACACGTTAAAAGATCTTGCCTGGGAAGTATGAACCCACCTGCCATATTCACCAGACCTTGCTCCTTCAGATGACCACCTGCCATATTACCACCTAAGATATATTACCACCTAAGATATATTGTTCTGATAATAACATGCATGTAATGTTCCCTGTGTGCTAAAATTAATTCTAATTGTTTCATATATAACCTGGTTTCAGATAATATGTTCTGATACATTACCACTTTCTGAGCAGCACTTCAAAATGTAGGAAGAAGTGGAAAATCGGGTCTCTGAAGGGTTTGCCTCAAAACAAAAAAAGTTCTATCGGGACGGTATCCACAAATTTCCTGAAAGATGGGGAAATGTGTAGCTAGCGATGGATATTACTTTGAATAAATCACTTTTGATGTTTCTCTTGAAATTACCGTGTTTTCTTCAATTACAAAATCAGCATTATCAACCGGTACACCTGGTACGCACTTACAGTGCATCTTCAACATTGTCAGAAGGCTGTAGGAAACCGTGATTTTAAGCAAAATGACATAATGAAACCAATTTTACCAAATAGAAATAAATAAGAGTTCAATTTCCACCATATATGGTGGTCACAGAGCATCACCAAACTTCTAAATAAAGATTCAAAACACTACTGATGTTAAACATTGAAGCAAAGGTGAGTTTTACATACATTTAAGGACGAATAATAGAAACAAGTAGGATAATTCTTTTCCAACCCGTTCAACCTAGTTCAGGCTTGCAGGTGGCCAGAGGCCTGGGCCACTCAGGGCACAAGGCAGGAACCTGCCCATGTGAGGCACAATCGCCCACCCACGCTCACTCACACTGGGACAACATAGACGCGTCTTGTCACTGTACGTGCGCGTGGCTGGGATAGGGGAGGAAACCGGGGTATCCAGAGAAAACTCAGGCAGACCTGGGGAGAACCCGCTAACCACACAGACAGTGGCCCCGGCTGGGAACTGATGTTTTTCTCATCAACGTGATAAGCAAACAACAAACAAAATAACATTATTTGAGGATCTGGTATGTACGTGTGTGTGGATCATAATTCGTTTATTTTCTTGACATTAAGTAACGATTTTAAATTGCAAGCACTAAATCAAGACATGCTGGCTGTAAAACTTCAAACCCTATAAAAACATATATGGAGCAAAAATACATTCTTTCCCGTCTCAACATTTACCCTACAACCAAATACCATTAATACTTTAATATATATTCTTTGCGTCTTTTCCATGCATTCATGGTATCTACTATCTATCTATTTACTTATCTGGTCCTGTGGAGTTTTAGATAGGGCATATTTTTATTTTTTTTCTTTTGCTTTTGAGGAGGCATCATCTTATTTGCACACAAGACTCAGGAGTTAGAATCCCTGGGCTCAATACCTAGCCTTCCGTAAGTCATTTGACCTCTCTGTGCTTCAGTTTCCTCATATTTAAAATGTGCATAATAATAGTATGTACCTTAAATAATGTTTAGGAGGCATGCTACAAGCATGTGTGTATGTGTGTGTGCGCGTGCGCACATTCCACGGTTCAGGCTGTGTCATCTATTATAGATGAAACATTTAGAATTAATTCTAGCACACGGGGAACATTACATGCGTGTTATTATCATTTTATACCCCCAACTCCTCTTTTCATTTAAGAATATATCTTAGGATCTTTCCAGATAATTCCATAAAGGTATACCATATCCATTCTAAATGCTGCACAGTATTCCAGGCTATGGATATAATTGAACTATTCTGCCGTGGATGAACTTTTAGTTTACTTCCATTTTTTTTTTTTTGTAATGAGCATCCCGTGTGCGTGTCTGCATTTATGTGAGTGTGCCAATAACTTAGGTTTTTAGAAATCGAATTATTGAATTCAATGGCACCCAGATTCTTTTTCAGAAACCCCCCCCCCATTATCCTCTAAAAGACGCTAGGAGTTTGGATGTGAAGCAGCAGGAAGTACCCCTGTCATCATTCCTCCCCCACAACCCCCCCGAGAAGCGTTCCTTGTAACCTTTAAAGCGCTGTCACGTGGGAGAAAATTTTGCATTTCTCTCAGAGGCACACTTGAACATTACCAACTAAACAGAGAATTTCAACTTGAAAATTTCATGCAGTGTGATAAGCAAAAGATTGTAACTTATTTTTAGCTTTGTATTTCTTTGATGAATGGTGATGTTGGACATCTTGGTAGGAATCATGGGTATTTATCCATGGATTGGCTTTTTCTTTAAATTGAGTCTTTTAGCTAATATTTTGTAGATAATGGCCATTTGAATCTCGATGTCTAATACTTTGTCCTATTATTTTACCTGCCTTTATATTTTATTAATTTTTATTATAAATTCTGTAGATATTAATGTAGTGAAAAACAATATTATTTTAAAAATGTATATTTTTTTATTGATTTTTTTTTTACAGAGAGGAAGGGAGAGAGAGAGAGAGAGTTAGAAACATCGACGAGAGAGAAACATCAATCAGCTGCTTCCTGCACACATCCTACTGGGGATGTGCCCGCAACCAAGGTACGTGCCCTTGACCAGAATCGAACCTGGGACCATTGAGTTCAAAGGCCAACACTCTATCCACTGAGCCAAACTGGTTAGGGCAATATTATTCTTAATGGCTTTTGCATTTTTGTTATGTATAGTATGTAGTAATCCTTTCCTATTTGTGGTAATTTTAACATAATAACTCTTTTATCCATCTGAAATTTATGTTTGTAAAAGGTACAGTGTGAGGTCTTTAATGTGAGAGGCAACTGTTATACTTCCCCTATATGAATAACCAGGTCCAACCCTAGTTATTTTATAGCTTATCTTTACTTCATGTAATTATAAAAGTAATCATGACATGTACTTTTCGCCTGTATTTATTCGACTGCTTTACACATATTCATGCATTTAATCCTTTTGACAACTCTGAAATAGTTATCCTCTTAATTTTTATTGACTAAGATGTTATATATGTGTCCTTATCTTCCCATTACCCTCTCATCCCTCCACGAATGCCCTCACTGCCCTGGTGTCTGTGCCCATTGTTTAGGCTTATATGCATGCATACAAGTCCTTTGGTTGAGCTCTCCCCCTTATCCCCATCCGTTCTTACCTCCCCTCTGAGGTTTGACGGTCTGATCGATGTTTCTCTGTCTCTGAATCCGCTTTTGTTCATCAGTTTATGTTGTTCATTATGTTCCACAAACGAGTGAGATCAGGTGATATTTATCTTGGACTGCCGTATGTCACTTAGCATAATGCTCTCTAGTTCCATCCATGCTGTCGCAAATGCTAAGACTTCCTTCCTTTTTAATAGCAGCGTAGTATTCCATTGTGTAGCTATGCCACAGCTTTTTAATCCATTCATCTGCACTTAGGCTGTTTCCAAATCTTAACTGTGGTGATTTGTGCTGCTGTGAACAGAGGGTATCTTCTTCATTTTTAACACAAGAGAAGGTTGCTCAGGTCACACAGCTGGTAAGTAATGGAGGCAGAATTCACCCCCAGACTGTGGCTTCAGCATCTGTGTCCCTATAAACTATGTGGATAATTTATGATTACATCTCTTCATCATGATTAGAAGTGAACGACGAGTCATTACAACTGATATCGCTTAGACATATTAGAATGGTCATTATATATATATATATATATATATATATATATATATATATATATTTTTTTTTAAAGAGCAGAAAATAGCATGTGTTGGTGAGGATGTGGAGAAGCGTGAACGCTTGCACCCTACTAGTGGGAATGTAACACGGAGCAGTCACCATGGAAAGCAGTATGGAGGTTCTTCCAAAAAATAACCCTAAAACTACTCTATGATCCAGCCACCCTACTTCTAATCACTTATCTGAAGAATTGAAACAGATTCTTAAAGAGATGTTTGTACTTTCATGTTTATTACAGCCTTATTCACAGTACCCCAGAGGTCAAAGCAACATAAATGTCCATTGACAGAGGAAGGAATGAGGACAATGTAGTATGTACATATAAGAAAATATAATCCAGCCTTTGAAAAATAAGGAAATCATGTCACATGCTATCACATGGATGAACTTTGAGGACATCATGCTCCGTGAAGTCAGTCAGTCACAGCAGGGCAAAGTAGTGCCTGCTTCACCAATGAGGTCTAATTGGATCGTCAAAGCTCATAGGAGCAGAAAGTGGCACTGGGGGTGGTTGCCAGGGGACCATCAGGGGAGAGAAATGAGGCGTTACCCTTCAATGGGTGTAGAGTTTCAGCTCACGCAGGATGAGTGAGCTCTAGAGATCTGCTGTTGGACAACATGCATGCCATCAACAATACTGTGTACTACATACTTAATCGGACAGTAAGAGGTTACATCTCATGTTATGTGTTTTTTTTTTTTTTTGCCACAGGGGCTAAAAATCAAACACTTATGCTGATGTCTACTGTGTGTTTTTCCCATCAAACAGTAACAGAGTCGCCTGGTTCCAATGATTTCTGGGTAAGTGATCGCCAAACCATTGCCCGTGGGGCACATCCAGCCTGCTGTCTTTTTTGTGGACGTGCCCACTTGTTTGTGCGTTGTGTAGGGTCCCTCTGTGCTGCCATGGCCGGTGGTAGAGGTGTGACAGATCACGTGGCTCATCAAACCTAACCTATCTACTACCCGGCCTTTTACAGAAAGAGTTGGCCAACTTTTTGCTATAGATGGCGAGGAATTTCTTCCTTTTAATGAATTTTGCTGTGTCCCATTTAAAATCAAGCATATGTGTGTCCGACGAATGTTTGTGGAACATGCTATTGGTACATACTGCTCTTGATGACACTAATATTAAAATGCAAACTCTATAATCCCTTTGAACACATAAAATGAATACAAAGAATGAGCACAGGTTTTGAAGACTGAACTGAGGTTCAATTTCCTCTCTTCCAGTGGACAGGGGAAATCAGACGCTGCAGAGCCAATTCGGATAGTTGTTGTCATAATACAAATCACTTCATTACCTAGTGGCTTAACACAGCAGCCACTTACTATTTCTTACAATTTGATGGGTTGACTCAGCAGATTCTCTCTCTGGCTGGGGGCTCTATTGATAGCAATTAGGCATGCTCAGGCATCTGCAATGAGCTGGTGACTTGGCGAGAGATGACTGGTTTGGGATGGTCTCAGCTCAACGACTTAGCTCTCTTCCGAATGCCTCTCCCATTCCTTCAGCAGGGAAGCTTGGACATATTCTCATGGCGACAGGGGTGCATAAGACCCAGTCAAAATGCACTTTTTCAGGCCTTTGTTTTCATTGACTCTGCTAATGTTTGCTAACACCAAATTAGGCCTAAGATCCAGCCCATTGTTTGCATGGGTGGGTGGGAGTTACGAGAAAGTGGGACCATCAGAACAATGACTGGATGAAATACCCTGTGCAAAACTATAGCGTATTGCCAAGACCGGTTTGGCTCAGTGGATAGAGCGTCGGCCTGTGGACTGAGGGGGTCCCAGGTTTGATTCCGGTCAGGGGCATGTGCCTAGGTTGCGGGCGCATCCCCAGTAGGGGGAGTGCAGGAGGCGGCTGATCAGTGTTTCTCTCTCATCAATGTTTCTGGCTCTCTGTCCCTTTCCCTTCCTTTCTGTAGAAAATCAACAAAATATACTTCAAAAAACAACAACTATAGAGCATTTTAGCAGCTGGCATCCCTCTCCTAAGCTCGGTCTATTAAACCAAATAATTACTACTGACATTCTTTATCATGTGAGTTAAGTGAGAGTAATCTTTTTAGATAAAAAAACAGTGTAAGAGTTTACATTGGATCATCATAACTGCATACACCCTACCTCT
Organism: Lasiurus cinereus; assembly: GCA_011751065.1. Lineage (NCBI taxonomy): Eukaryota > Metazoa > Chordata > Mammalia > Chiroptera > Vespertilionidae > Lasiurus > Lasiurus cinereus. The sequence continues at coordinate 1,128,186 of JAAGEH010000022.1, forward strand.
AACAGATAGGTAAGAAAACAAGACCCTAAAAGAGTTTAAGCCCCAAGGAAGCTATTTTAATTGGCACTAAACAGTAGAAATGATTTTTATGTCCACGCTGTTTTTTTCTCCTTAAAAAAATCCACGTGACGCTTACTTATATAATCATGTGATTAATCAATGAATGAGCCCCCCCCTTTTTTTTTCTAGGAAGGCTTGGATTTGATGTAGAACAAACAAGGGCTGCTGGCTCTCTTTTTGTGATAGATATCTGAGACTTCATCAGAAAATAAGAGTATCAAGGGTAACACCCAAACATTGCTGATTTGAGCGCAGAAGTGGACTTGCAGACGGTGAAACAACGGAGAGCCTGCGTGGCGCATGCTCCCATTACTCACTTCACTGCGCGTTAATTGAGCAGTTGCTCAGTAGCTAGCGCCGCTAGGTGTGATGAGCAGATTCACACACACACAGCCTGCCATCCATCTTTCGTTTGGATGCACACTATTCAGTTGCTCTGTTCCTTATTTCATTAGTGTCAGCATACATTTCCATAAGAAAAACCCCACAAAACTTAACAATGGCACTCGAGCCTGGCTGGTGTGGGGCAGTGGTTGAGCATCGACCTATGAACCAGGAGGTCATGCTTTGATTCCAGGTCAGGGCATATGCCCAGGTTGCGGGCTCCATCCCCAATAGGGGGTGTGATTCTCTCTCATCATTGATGTTCTCTCTCCCTCTCTTCTTTCCTCTCTGAAATCATAATTTTTTATTAAATATATTTTATTGATTTTTTTTTTACAGGGAGGAAAGGAGAGAGATAGAGAGTTAGAAACATCGATGAGTGAGAAACATTGATCAGCTGCCTCCTATACACCTCCGACTGGGGATGTGCCCCCAACCAAGGTACGTGCCCTTGACCGGAATCGAACCTGGGACCTTTCAGTCTGCAGGCCGATGCTTTAGCCACTGAGCCACACCGGTTTCAGCAATAAAAATACATTTTACAAGTGGCATCGGACACCTGAATTCAGATCCCGTGCATAGCAGCTCCATAACTTTGCTACAGCAGATGCGGACGGCAGTGTCTCAGTGCTATTAGTGTGTGAACCAGTTCAGGGCATGCATTTTGGAGTTAAGCCACCTGTTCTGGAATATTCTTACTGCACCACCTCCTACAGTGTGTGACCATTGAGTACCTCGACCTCAGCAGGCATGAGAGGGCAGAGCCAGCCCACCATGATCTAGGAGTGGCCAATAAGCGTTCATTTCTAAAAGGCAGAGCCTCAAATTGAATGAGCACCTTCCTTGTGCCAGCTCTTATTCCAGCTGTTAAGATTCTAAGTGTAATGATTGCAGCCAACATATTTTTATTGATATTTACCTGTCAGTAATCGAAATTCCTTACCTAAGACTTTTGAAGTCAGAATAATTCAAAATTCAAAAAATGTAAGATGTGCCGAAACTAGTTGGTTCAGTGGATAGAGCTTTGGCCTGCGGACTGAAAGGTCCCAGGTTCCATTCCGGTCAAGGGCATGTACCTTGGTTGCGGGCACATCCCCAGTAGGGGGCGTGCAGGAGGCGGCTAATCGATGTATCTGTCTCATTGATGTTTCTAACTCTCTATCCCTCTCTCTTCCTCTCTGTAAAAAATCAATAAAATATATTTTTAAAAAATGTAAGATGCTAAAACAGCGAGATGATACTTCTAGAGTATCTAATATCTCCAAGGCGGCCTGGCCATATCCCATTATCAAACACCTTGAACTTCCTACACTAAAACCTGTGACTACCGCCGTTACGCTAAGTGGTTTGAAGTCTGCACGTCGCTACACATTCGTTTGGGTCATCAAATGGGTTTGCTGCAAACTGAAGGCAGGATCTTCCGTTCGCGGGACATTTTGGATTTCAGATTGTATTTCCTGTCCCACGTTCACCTCGGAGGCTGGTGCTCTTGTTCTGGTTCTCGCTGTTGTTGATCATCCTCACTCGAGGATACCTTTCCATTGATGTTTAGAGAGGGAGACTAGAGGGGGAGACACACAGAGGGAAACATCGATGTGGAGACACATCCACTGGTTGCCTCCCACAAGCACCCCGACCAGGGCCACGGACTAAACCTGCAACCCAGATAAGTGGCCTCGCCTGGAACCAAACCCCGGGCCCTCCCGTCTGAAAAGCGACGCTCTCTCTCCACCGAGCCAAACGGGCTTGATATTATTGTATTGCCACTTCCAGTTCCAGGACACTGCGACCCATCGAGCTTAAAGAACAGGTCCAATTTCCCCGGCGAGAAAGCAGCAACCCAAGGTCATGTGGCTGCAGAATAACCCTGTGAACTCAAGCATGCCAACGATAAATGACACAGACTAAGAGGAGCTAGAGAAACTGAATCCACGGGGAGGAGATGGACGTGTGGCTGGTCCACGGCACACACAGAAGAACAGGTGCCAGGGGGTGCCCACGGGGAGGTGAGGACCTACAGGGGAGCGGGGTGAGGGGAGGCGACAGTCCACACCCCTACAACCCCCAGGACGGGCCTGGCCTCCTCCACAGCTTTGCATCTAAAACTTTAACTCTCCATCTCCTCCCCTTGGGGCCTTAGGGTGGCGGTTTCAGGACCTTGACATCTGAGAGCCCCTCTATTTATGTTCCCCAAAAACCTGGAATTCCAGGGCTCGGGCCAGCCGGCCTGCAAAAGCCCAGGCCTTCGAGCGAGCGAGCGAGCGAGCGAGCGAGGGCCGCCAAGTTAAATACTGTATCTCTTTTTAAGAAGTTAATCTCCCCGGCTCCCCGACCTCTGTTCCCGGCTCCCAGCGGCAGCGCCATCTGATGTTTATCTTGCCAAAAATAGTTAAAAGTCATCGAGGAGCGGAGCGGGGCCCGGCCGGCTCTGACCTCGGTGGGGGAGACCCCGCTCCTGTTACGTTAACCTCTGACTCGGCCCCTCTTAATGGCAGGGTTCCCCGCCCTGTAATTTCCCTCCCACCGTGTGCTCTCGGGCAAATATTTACTGCTGAGGTTTCACAATTTATTTTTCAAACCAAGTGGCAGGGACCACCCCAGGCCACCACATCCTCCTTCTGTATCAGGGCGCGCCCCCCACCCCCTCCTCTCTCTTCTCCTCCCCCCAGATATAATTTTACCAAGAACAAATGTGCTCTGGGGACGTCTGACATGAGATGAAGGCTTGACTTCCTATCCAAACCAAAGCCGGGCCCTTGTCAGCGCGGAGATGGATATAAACAAGAAATGCAAGCCCGTAATTGGTGATGGAAATCAGATAAGACCTCTTTAAATACAACCATTGATACAAAAATGGGAACTCGAATTACCTTTGATTAAGTCACTTAAGAAAATAAAGCTGGGGCAGGGGGAGGAGGTGGAGGAGGACTTGGCCCCTCCGCGGGGCGAGCAGGATTCTGCCTGTCCCCAGCCTCTCCGAGGCAGGAGGAGGGAAATTAAAGTCAGAACCGAAGGGGCATGAAATGAAACAGAACCTGTCCCAGTTCTCAGGCCTCCACGATGTCAGGAGTGCCGCAATGGATCCTTCGAGTTCTTTGTAGGCATCAGGAATTCAGATATCTGTGTAGCCGATGTTGGTTACTATTTTCTTTTTCTTCTTTCTTTTTTCTAAAATATATTTTATTGATTTTTTACAGAGAAAAAGGGAGAGGGATAGAGAGTGAGAAACATCGATGAGAGAGAAACATGGATCAGCTGCCTCCCGCACACCCTCCACTGGGAATGTGCCCGCCACCAAGGTACGTGCCCTTGACCGGAATCGAACCTGGGACCTTTCAGTCTGCAGGCCGACGCTCTATCCACTGAGCCAAACCGGTTTCAGCTGTTACTATCTTCTTGCTCAGCTGTGAGAAATTTGGCCCAATGGTAACCAACAAATCAACAAACAAGCAGCCCTCCACTTACCTGCGTGGCATTAACGATTTAATAATAATTGTGATACAGATTATTCAATATCGTTATCCTGGAGGAGTTTCTGTGTGGAGAAAGACAGCCTTTTCTGACCTGGAGATCTTCTGGTCTTTTCCAGAAGAAATAAAATGCAAACGAACAGAAGCTGTCCTGCTCCATGTTTTATTCTGTGCTTTAAGCTTCAGAATGATACCCTAGGCAGAATTTCTTAAAAGTGTTTTTATATTTATCGATGGTGATGAAATAATTATTTCTTTCTGTTGAAGCTATTCTAAGTTATGTTCAGATGCCAAAGAGAACTGTGTAGAATTCTCTTAGTAACTGTCTCAAATGTGTTTAAGAGGAGGTAAATTTAATTGTATTTCTAAACATTAGAGTTTATCCATTGACAGGCACATAGGCAAGCATACAAAGAAAATAAATATATCAGATGAAAACATGTTTTAAGTACTCTTTTTTTTAAGCATTTGAGGATTGCTTTCCTATCATTATGTTATCAAACCCAAATCCTATTATTTCATTCTGTGTCTTAGGAAGAATTTGGAACACTCTCTAATACATATATAACCTTTCAAAATCTGTTTCAGGCTTCATAGACAATACCAAATAGAAATCTTACATATTTAAGAAAGAAAGAAAGAAAATGACAGTATTTCTTAACAGATGGCAATCTAAGTGTTAAGTTGGAATTTTTGATACTCTGTAGTATATTTAGTTACTTTAAAAATAGTAAATACTCCATAATCTCCCCTCGCTATTTTAATTCCTACTTAGAGCCTATATTATGTTTTCGCAATTATTATTAGAAAATAATTATATCTTAGGCATCAATCCACACACACACTCCTGGAATATGTTTTTCAGGAGAAACTTGCGTGTCTGTGAAGCCGGAATGTCAGGAGCCTGGGTGGGCAGTGCACAGTGCGCTGCATGGAGTGGCCTCGGGGTTGCAGAGAAAAGCATTAAGTGGGTTCATTTTTTACACCCAACCGTAGCGCTGGTGTAGAGAAACACACATTATACACAAAGAAAGGTAGGTTCTCCAATTAAGCAAATAATAAACTGATTTAAACATTTCTTCATGTTTACCAAGAAGAGGTCAATGTTAAATTCCCCTTCCTTCCTTCTCTCTAACTTCCTACCTCCCTAACTTCCTACTTTTCTAACTTCTTTCCTTCCTTCTGTCCTTCTTTCCTCCTCCTCTTCTCCTCCCCCTCCCCCTCCCCCCCCCTCCCCCTCCCCCTCCCCTTCCTCCTCCACTTCCTCCTCCCCTCCCCCTCCTTCTCCCCCACTTCCTCCTCCCCCTCCCCCTTCTCCCCTCCCCCTCCCCCTCCTCCTCCTCCTCCTCCTCTTCTTCTTCTTCTTCTTCTTCTTCTTCTTCTTCTTCTTCTTCTTCCTTCTCTTTCTTTCTCTTTCTCTTTCTCTTTTTCTCTTTCTCTTTCCTCTCTCTCATCAAAGGCATGGTTAAGCCATTGCATCGCAGTGTTCCCCTTTTCTCGGGGCTGCCGTGGACACCGTGAAGGAGTCCCAGGAGGAGGGATGAAGGAAGAAAGCCCTCAGTTTGGCATTTCTGTCTTTCCTTAGCTCCTTAGTGGAGATAACCAATAACTGGGCGGGGCTGTTACCCACATCCCATGGCATCTCACCCCCTGTGCTGAGGGGATGGCAAAGGGTGTGGCTCCCTCACTGGGATCCTCTTTGATGCTCTCCCTCACAAGATGGTGCAGGTTATGAACACGGTCAGGGCATCCCTCCGCCTAATGAGCATGACGGTGACTCTAACCTGGGAAATAATCAGCGTCATGTTCTGCTTCAGCCTCTGTACCTACCTGTAAATCTGCTCTGCATAAAATCTCTAGGAACTGCAATAGTTACAAACCAGTCAAAGAAAACAATTTTTCTCTCGATTATTTTTCTTAAAAAGAACTATCTACAAGAAATCTCCAGAATACTCTGCTGCAACCCAGCTCTATGCACAACTGAACTCCAATCGGTCCCTCTCTGCAGATAAAACGAAGATGCCTTTTTCTCTCCCCAAATTGTTACCGTATTGGTACTCAAGGAAGAATTGTGGGAAAAAAACTGCATTCTCTCCCATAAAAATAAAGAGGAAATACAATAAAACAGGAATTGGTCAATGATGATTGCAGCAATCACTGTACAGTGTGCCACAGACACGCACCAGGACTGATCTTTGTACTCCGCTCCAGGTGCAGGCTGTCCCTACACAAATCCTATTAAAATTCTTCCTGCCTACCGGTTCCCTTCAGCCTTACGTATGCAACACCCTAAGTTTCACGCAGGCCAGCAAACTTACCTTTTTCGTTCTATAGCACTGCTGTCAACAGAAGATCACTGATAGTGTAGGCCAGAGGTTCTCAACCTGTGGGTTGTGACCCCTTTGGGGGTCGAACAACACTTTCACAGGGGTGGCCTAAGACCATTGGAAAACACAGATACGATTCATAACAGTTGCAAAATTACAGTTATGAATTAGCAACAAAAATTTTATGGTTGGGGGGTCACCACCACATGAGGAACTGTATTAAAGGGTTGCGGTATTAGAAAGGTTGAGAACCACTGGTGTAGGCGAAAGTAAGTTATCATAGGAACAGAAGAGTGAGAAGTTCATTCCCGACATGTCGATATGGAGAACATTAAGGCAGGCACACAACTGGTAAAAAGGTCTGGGTTACAGAAGGAGAGCCAGGAAATGCTTGCTGGTCAATGCGTGTTTAAACTTCGCCAACTCAGGCAAAGCTAGTTAATTGGAGCCAACACCCGGGGACTTGGCCATTGAGTTCATATCCTACCAGTCTGTCAGAGATGATTTAAAATGGATTAATCTTCCACAACACGACCCTCAGAAGGAAGGAGAGCTTACATCCCCACCACCGCAATCACTTTTCTGTCTTAGTGACATCTCTATGAGATTTGGAATTTCACCCTGATAACTTATTTACTGGCTTCTCTGCGTGAGAAAAAACAGAACACCTGTGTTCAATGATGGAGTGAAGCTGAAACCGGTTTGGCTCAGTGGATAAACCGGCGGCCTGCGGACTGAGGGGTCCCAGGTTCGATTCCTGTCAAGGGCACATACATTGGTTGCGGGCACATCCCCAGTGGGGGGCGTGCAGGAGGCAGCTGATCGATGTCTCTCTCTCATCAATGTTTCTGACTTTGTTTCTTTCCATTCCTCTCTGTGAAAAATCAATAAAATATATTTAAAAAAAATGACGGAGTGAAAAACAAATGAATATTTTTAAATGGGGCTGGGGGGGGGGGCTGCTGATCTCTAGAACCTCTCCTTTTGGGTTGCCAGCACTAAAACAGACATTGTGTGTACTTGGGAAACATGTAAGGAGTTGACTGACTTATGTTTGAGAACTTACCACAGGAGGAATGTGTAATATGGTTAAATTTAACATCATTTTTAGAATGCCAAATTTGGAAAATAAACTGATCTCATGAATTCATTATTGGGTCCTCTTAAAGCATTATTTTGCACATAAATATGTGATAAACATTGTTAAATATTATTTTAATTCCCATCACCCCATTTGTTGTATGCATTTTTAAATAAATACCTTTGTTTTCAGCTCTGCCAGCTTGGTTCAGTGGTTGAGTATCAACCTATGAACCAAGAGGTTACAGTTTGACCCCTGGTCAGAGCACATACCTCGGTTGTGGGCTCGATCCCCCGTGTAGGGCATGCAAGAGGCAGTCGATCCATGATCCTCTCTCATCATTGATGCTTTTATCTTTCTCACTCTCTCACTTCATCTCTGAAATCAATAAAAATATATTTAAAAAAGAAATACATTTGTTTTCATTTTAATCCTTCATATATTTACTCAGTAAATATGTGTTGATGTGCATTATGGGAGTAACGTAATTTAAAAAAATCCAAGTTCTATGGTTGCCTGAATTCCAATTTTCGCTCTTCTTAGTAACTGTAGGTTTTTGGGCCATTTATTCCACCTCTCTGTGTTGCATTTTGATAGTACTATTACTTATCCCATAGGAATCATATACGGTAAGATAAGCAAAGCACCTACCACAGTACAAGGCACACAGCAATAAGTACTCCTAGCATTTGTCGTACGATTTAGGTTGATAACAGCGTTGATGAAGTAGCATCAGGCATTGTAGCAGGTTCATTGGAAGATATAAAGAAAAAGTTACTGCCTTTCATTTCAAGCAACTCAAAGGCATGACAGTTCTGTTGTTTTCAGGGTCCAAGTGGAAGAACAATTGCTAAAGGATGAATTCCTGCAGAAGGCTTAAGGAAGGCAAGCTTTGAAGGCCTCTGTGCATGGTAAACTCGACGCAAAGGTGAGCCGTAAGAGACCTTAAAGGGCACTGCGTTTATTTCCTAGAATTATCATCCAGGCCTCCGGGCAGAGGATGCAGTACATAGAAAGAAAGAAGGGGCCAGAAGAATACTGAAAACCTATTAACACCACCTAGAAGAGGGAGAGTGGGGATCTGGTTCACATACACACACACACACACACACACACTCACTCAACACATTAAGAAACAAGGATAGATAGTCAACCAACTGGGTGTGAAAAATAATTTAAAGATGATTCACAGACTTCTGAGTATAATATATTGCTCTTCACTGAAATAAAAGAAGCACGGCTATACGGGCAAAATATATGAATTTCAGTTTGTACTGAGGGGTAGATCCTATGGACAGTGAAAGAGATAGAAAATAGGAGAGAGTGAGAGAGGAAGAGAGAGATTTTTTCTTTATCATGCTTGGTCAGGAAATTTCTTCTAGTCTGGAGTTAGCATGAACTCGAAATTTTATTCTGGTCCAGAGCAAAAATGTCACAGAATAAATTCTTTGATTCGATTAGAAAATTTAAGTTTTACATTGTTTTAGCTGCTGTGCAGTATTTTAAAACTTACTTTCAATTTTTTAAAAAAATACATTTTATTGATTTTTTACAGAGGGAGGGAGAGAGATAGAAAGTCAGAAACATCGATGAGAGAGAGACATCGATCAGCCGCCTCCTGCACGCCCCACAGTGGAGATGTGCCCGCAAGCAAGGTACATGCCCCCGACCGGAATCGAACCTGGGACCTTTCAGTCCTCAAGCTGACGCTCTATCCACTGAGCCAAACCGGTCTCGGCTACTTTCACTTCTTTAATAGTTTACTTTAAAACGCGCCTCGAGTTTGTAGGGGACGTGAATATTTACTGTCCAGAAATGAACAGTAATGAGGGAGCTCCATTGCTCTCGCTAGTGGTCTGATTTGGCCATTTCCAACAACATGCTTAGGCCCCCCGAATCCGTGCGCTCCACCCGGCCTGACCCGACTTTGGAGGCCACTGAGAGACTTTCCTCGGCAAACACATTGCTCTGAAGAGCAGCTTGGCACCAGGCCCTTCATGCCACTTGTCTCCGCGGCTCCCACCCTGCCCTGCACATGTCCTGGCACATACGCGCTGCCTGGTATAAAGGCGCCCGGAGTGGAATCGAGCTAATTGAATGCATGGATCTTCAGAAGACGCTGCCTTCCCTTTACCACTGTCTCTGCTTGCAGCCTTTAATCTCGAAACTTAAAGGGCAAAACATATAAATACATGCAAAGCTACTTGTGTTTTCACTTGACTAAAGGTATTTATATCGCGAGGCATTTAGAGTCATCTGCAATGCTTTGGGAGACATTTAAGTAGGACTGCCTGGGTTTCTCACTAATTAAAAACCAAGTTATTAGAATATAAACCTCCTGGCAGCCTACTTCGGCAAGAAGAACACAGACGCAGCATACAGTGCAGGGAAGGGTCAACGCGGGATGTCTTGGACACACTGAAAGCGACATGCTCAGTAGGAAGACATCTTGCCACCCAGTGTGGTAGCCGGTCTCAGGGTTTTTGGGCCCATGGGGTAACTACCCTGATGGCATTCTTTTTATTCTGTGCAAAAATGCCCATGCTTCTGAACATCCAGGAGGCTATGGTGAACCAACACAACCATGTTAGAAAGGGCTTTCAGCAATGAATGAGCCATTCACAGACACCCCACCCTGTAGCCAAATGAGGGCAAGTGTGGTCCCGGGTGAGGTGGGCATAGGTTGTGGTGCCCGTCCTGCGAGCTATGATGTGCCTTTCCACATGGTGTTGTTTCACCATGGGGCCTACTGACCATTCCACTGGATTGGGGGGCCATGGTAGATGCTAATGTGGGTCCTGCCAAAGTCCACCAATATGTCTTGGTTGTAATTTCCTCCCCAATTCTGAGTCCCTGTCCCAGGGACCAAAATAAGGGACAGGGTGCCAGAAACCAAACATCATCTCACTGATAGAAAGATGTGGACAGGAGACCAGAAGGCTGGTCCCCCTTAATTGCTCTGAAAGGTCAGAGCTCATCACTCACTGTTTAGTGGAAACATTATTCACTGAAGCAGCCTCTACCTGTTTGTCTCATGTAAATTTCTTTTCTTGGGATTTCCTGCCTAAAGGTCATGGGTGTATCCCAGAGTTTCAATAAAAGGGATGGCAAGGCCAAAGGAAGGCGGTAGTCTTTCTACTAGAGGAAGGCTCCTGCCTGGCCCCCCAATATTCTCAAATTAATACTTTTCTAGTCTCTCTTTTCAATTGTGTGCAGCCTCCTCTAGAACCCGAACCCTGAATGGGAACCCTGAACCACACGGGACGTGAAAGAGGTTCCCACAACCGGGCATCGATCCAGCCCAGCAGCAGAGCAGCTACCAAAGGCTGCATTCCCCTCCAAAGGTGACTCTGCAGTGAAGTCCCTCTCTGCCCAGGTGCCCAGGGTATTGGGGTGGATGGCAGCCTGCGGGCTTCCCCTCGTAAATGCCCTGCCCTAACCATCCGTCTGCCTGCTCAGATGGGAGCCTCGCAAGATGCACTTCCAGTTCCACAAGCTGAGGTGTTCAATGCCTGTCAAGCTTTCAGTTCCTGGGGAGAGAGATGAACCCTGTCTTTCCTGAATTCTGGGGGGACAAAGTTGAGTGGGACTCTCTACCGAGGGCAGCGGCCACAGCTAAGACAGATCCAAGTTGGTGAAACGGGATTAGTCCATTAGCTCAGGACAGCAGGGGAACGCTGGGGAGAGCCTGGTCCCCTGTGGGAGAGGTAATACCTAGGTTGCCAGGTTACCTTTGAAAGACGTCGGACATTGCAACGTAGAGGATGCTGTTCAAAGAAATGTGAGGCAGAAGAAGAGCGAGTGGGGTGACATGGAGAAAGAGAAAGCAAGAATGTGGGGGGAAGAAGTGGGCAGCTCATGATGGCTGCAGTGGCTGCCGATGCAGGTGCCTGGGGGGGGGGGCGGGAGGGGGGAAGCGGGAGGCAGCGATGGGAGAGGAGGGTGCAGGTGACGTCATGCGATTACATAAAGCTATAATTTTACACGGGGAAGGATAGGACATGATGGACATATATTAAGTAAGCAAACATGGTTACACAACTTTGAGGGGGGAAATGCTCTTCCTATTTGTGGAGAGAGACGCCTTCCTTCTTCATTCTTGTTCAGCTCAGTAAATGGCAGAATTAGCCACGGAGACGTTCAAGCCCCAGATTTGCGTTTCATTCCTCATTCCTCGTTTCGCCTCACCCCTAGTATCCAAAATAACCCCCAGACCTCTCTTCTCTGTTACAGTTTTCATCACCGCGGGGCCAAGCGCCATCTCCTCTCACCTGAGTGGTTGCAAAGTTCTCCTCGCTTGCCTTTCTGGATCCGGCTTCACTTATACCCAAACTCCTCCGGGCGGCGAGAGCGAGTTCATGCCGAAACTGGTGTTGCTCAGTGGATAGAGCGTCGGCCTGCGGACTGAAAGGTGCCAGGTTTGGTTCCGGTCAGGGGCACGTGCCTTGGTTGTGGGCACGTCCCCAGTGGGGAGTGTGCAGGAGGCAGCTGATTGATGTTTCTCACTCTCTATCCCTCTCACTTCCTCTCTGTGAGAAATCAATAAAATAAGTAAGAAAAAGAAAAGAAATGTGAGTTCATGGGAAAGGAAATTATATTGAATAATACATCCTCCAACCCCCTTGGCTTCACACTCTCCAAGGGCCATCACCTGGCTCCCAGGGTCAGACCCAGACTCCTCCCGGCGGCCTGTGAAGTGAAGGCACTGCGGCCCGGCCATCTCTCTCTCTCAACTCCTAGGACACGCACGTCCCTCTTCTCCGCTCTCCATCTGAGCTGTGCAGCTCTCTGCTCCGGGTTGGTGCCCCTGTTTATGTCTGAAAGACTCTCTACCCAGATTTCCAGAGAGCTGGCTCCTTGTCCTTCCAAAACTTGGGTAAATCATTCCAACTCAAAATGCCTTTCCGAAAGAAGTATCCTGCCTTTACACCCACCAGTGCGCCTGTGTCCCCTCGCTGTATCCTATCTCCTCTGTTGTACGTGAAGCCTCCTGAAATTCTCTCATTTGTCTGTGTGGTGATTGCCTCTCCCTGAGGATCAAAATCAAAGCCCAGGGCAGCAGAAAACCAGTCTGTATCCTTAGCACCCAGGGGCACATAGTAGGTCCTCAATAAATATGTATCCGGTGGAATAAAAAAGCAGATGAAGTGCCATTAACGTGGAGCCTCTTAAAATAACCCCGGCGAGGGGTGAAAAGAGAGAAGGGTGATAGGTACCCACGTATCACGGGAATGAACCAGACATCAATCGTCCTTTGGGCCCTACCCGTTTAAAGGTGTAGAGATTTCTTTTCTAAATAAAAGGATAAACAGCATATGCTCTTGAATTAATGAAAGGATCATTTCTAACAAGAGAGTTACTGAATTATTCATGCTCTCTAGGAGAAGTGACAATAGATGTATTAAAACGGCACTGAATGCCAGCGCCGTGTCGTATATTCCGGGGGATATGGCAGAATTAAAAGACGTGGTCCCCGTCCCTTTTGAGTTGGCGATGTAAAATGAAGAATCATAAAACAGAGAGCAATCCCACGTAGCGTAGATCATCAGTTTTGAAACTCCGGAATGTACTAATGCTTCGGGGATCACAGATGCGACATGCCCTAAGCCAATCAATGGTCTCCTAGAGCAGAAAATATTCCGATTTCACCTCACATGCTCTCTCAGGCCATGAATGCTTTTAGCTGAAGCAAGCTGTTGTTGGGGACTCCAGAAAAATACTGGCACTTTGAGATTTTATTTAATAACACGGAGAGAGGGAGGAGCATGGGTCATTAGGTGGGTTTACTGTTTACAGAGAAGTTCCAGAATGGCACCAGTTGTCCGATGCCCTACTGCCTGCACGGCCCAGCTTTGGATAGAATAAGTCAAGAAAAGAAGAATGAATTGAAGTGGCTTATAGACGGTTTGTTCTTCCCTGTCATATCTTACCTAGTTCCTCTCCAGTGCCCGGGAATAGCTCCCAGGAGAGGCACGGTGGTGTCTCCATCCCTGAAAAGGCTCTCGATAGCTCCGCATGGATCTCTGCTTAGCCGAGATCTGCTCGTTGGTAGATGAGAAACATCTGGGTCCTCCACCTTAAAGAGAGCGTAAGGGGGGATTTTTGTTTGTTACCTTCCCTTGTAAACACGAAAAAGCCCGGGAGTAGAGTGAGACAGACAACACGATTGCTGAAGATCTCCCTGAAGGTGATAGATCTCCAGGGACAAGTATGTTCTACGTAATCGCGTAGCCTGTGCTCATGCCACCGGCTCACTGAAAACCCTCTGGACTCTTTCACGACAGTGACGTAGATGTGGGTGAAGGGCCTCACGATTGTACAGTCATGCTTTATACCTTGATATCATTTTCTGGGTCTACTTCATGATTTCCTCTAGCCCAGTGGTTCCCAACCTTCCTAATGCCACGTCCCTTGAATGCAGTTCCTCATGGTGTGGTGACCTCCAACCATAAAATTATTTTCGTTGCTACTAGCAACATGAGGAACTGCATTCAAGGGACGTGGCATTAGGAAGGTTGGGAACCACTGCTCTAGCCTAATATATAAGTGTAATCTCAAGAATCACATATGCAATTTAAAAGCAGGGAATAAAGAGTTCTGCATGTCCACAGTTAACACTCCGTAAGGGAGATCATGCCAGTCCTGGTCTCATTCTGCAGATCAGGATGTTAGGGACTTCATGCAACTCACACAGAATCATCATGAAGCTCTGGTCAGAGCCCAGGCCTGGTTAGAGCCTCGTGGTTCCTCCCCTGTCCCATGCTCAATGTCATGGGCACCATGGTCTGTACAAGGGTACATATTTGTGGAGCCACAGCCACTGCCCGGTCAGCCTGCTCTTCGCAGACTTGGAATCAGAGAAGCAGCCTATGGCTTTCTGACAGCATCCTGCACACTCACTGCGCGGATACAAATTTATATTTACTCCGCGTGCTTGGCAAGCTGAGCCGCGAGCACGGCTGTTCCAGAGCAGTGCCAAGACACACAGAGCTGAGGGCTTGACCGAGCACCAACGCAGAAGCCTGCACCCTGGAGAGAGTGGAACAGGGGAATGAAGTACAGTGGTACCTCGAGATACGAGTGCCCTAACATACGAGGTTTTTGAGATACGAGCCGTCGAGCGAGCGATTTTTGCTTTGAAATATGAGCAACATTTGAGATACGAGTCATCGCACGGATCGGCCGGCTGCATACGACCCACCAGTTTACCGTGACTGGAGCGTCTCACAGTTTCCCACGCCTCAAGGTGATGGAACGAATTAAACTCGTATCTCGAGGTACCGCTGTAAACACTTCGAGGTGGTATCCGAGGCCTCGCCCACCCTGCTAATTAATAGCCAATTGAAATAATAAACGGCTTCATGGGAGTATCTCCAATTAGTCGTAGGTGTGTTTGAGATCTGAATTTGGGTGAATCTCACAGTGCTTCGTGACAAGATCCTGCAAGGAACGGATGTCATTAAGAGCCTAATATTTAATGGAGAGTCTCAAGAATCACATATGCAACTTAAAAGCAGGGAATAAAGAGTTCTGCATGTCCACAGTTAACACCATGCATGCGAACTCCTTTACATGCAGTATCTCTTGTAATCCTCACAATATCACAGTGAAGTCAATGATATCACCGACATTTTATAGATCAGAAAACTAAGGTTTAGGGATGTTAAGAGATTTCGTGAGAGTTGAAACAATATTTCTCCAACTCTGATTTCTTAAGACCCTACATAAATGATTTTAACTGTTTCCTGAGAAAACCCCCACACTACCCTGTTTCCCCAAAAATAAGACAGTGTCTTATATTAATTTTTGCTCCCAAAGATGTGCTAGGTCTTATTTTCAGGGGATGTCTTATTTTTCCATGAAGAAGAAGACGGTACACATTTATTGTTGAACAAAAAAATAAAAAAGGAAATGGATGACCTGTCTATGGTACGGTAGTCGTTGTCATCACCAACCAGCTCACTGATTGGCCACAGCGCAGCTGGAGCTGTTCAGGAAGTGTGAGGTCTCTTTAAATCAGGAGTCAGATGCCTGAGGGTAGCTTTGGGGGCCTTATATTCCGGGGGTGGGGCTTATAATCGGGGAGGCCTTATTAACAGGGAAGTCTTATTTTCGGGGGATGACTTATATGACAGCAAGAGGCAAAACTGGAAGTAGATCTTATTTTCGGAGGATGTCTTACTTTTAGGGAAACAGGGTAGTTTTCTTACAGTTACCAAAAGACCGACAAGTAATCATAGGGAAGGGCTTCTGGACAAAGATAAAGGAACAGCGCCCTCAAACTGATGGGAAATTCAGAAGTTGGAAGAATACAGGTATCAACAGCAAAGAACCTATGGCAGGTAGAGCCAGTATTTCAGGGAAGTAGAAGCCTTATGAGAACCAGTGAGGTCGAAGAACTCAGCAGTGGAACGCACAGCAGGAAACTCAACACTCGGTTGGCAATTTTCACTCTAGAATGTGTGAATGCTGGAAAATGTCACTCTAGCGTGCTCTGTGTCTGTGATTCTCAGACTCTCTGACCTAATTCTCCCCTTTCACACGAAAGACTTGAAAAAGATCCCTTTCGCCACTAGAAGATGGAATTCTGAGATAAGGTTTTTTTTTTAAAGTCAGTATAATGCCCTAGGTGGAATGAGAAGAAGAAATGAAGACTAGCATGTAAGTACCTCTCTGTTTCTGTACGCAAATACCCAGGAAAGCCTCCTCCACAAGACAAAAGTAGGCTCCTCCCTTTCCAAGCTGCCCCTCAGGGTAACCCCTGGGTAGACGGCTCAGGCACTCAGTAGGGCCTTTCTCATTAGACCTTGCTCTGAACTAAAATGGGAAGGAACAGAGTTGAGGGCTTTCTGCCCTGTTGGTTTCTCTTCAAGGAAGTTGCTGTAGAGACAGACCCAGGAGTGAGGGGGGAGCGTTGTTTCCCAGATGGATTTCTCTGATGGGGAAGGCACATGGTGGAGAAGGTAGAGGGAGCGGGGTTCATGTATCCAGAAACGCCCACACCTCATCTCCAGGGGAACGTGTGAGATGTCCTCAGAAGCCTGGAGGAGATTTCCACGGGGTCTCCTGGCCCTTTCACCGGTTCCTTTACCCCGGGAAGCAGAGCCTCTGTACTCTGTGGACATTCACGTCCATGCAGAGCAAAGAGGCCTGTCTCCTGTGCTCCACTCTCTGAACCTACATGCAACATGTTTCTCTTCACTCCACAACGCAGATGGGATGAGTCCACCTTACGTTGAGCAGAAAAAGTGAGGTGATGTTACCCCTCCCCACACCCTTGCCCAGGCTTTCGATTATCCACTAAAGCACAGGATTTTGTAACTCTTAAATCACCTTCCCTGTGACGGCCCAGGTAGTCATCTCATCGGGGCCTGTCGAGTGCCTTCCCAGAGCTGGCACGGCGTCAATGACCCCCTGGCAGCGGTCTCAGAGGGTGAGGTGTACAATGGGAGGAAGTATTTCCTTTTATTGGCTCTAGATTTACTAGCCCGGAGCTTCGCGGAATTAAATTACGGCTCAAGGTGAACATTATAGCGATCCCTGACATTTATAAACTGCCTCCCATCCATTAATCCTGAAACGCTAGGCAAACTGATTAACGAAATTAAAGGTACACAGATGGGTGCTCCTTCAGGCGTCCCGATGCCTTGCTGGGTGCCCAGAGGCCTTCTGCAGCGTTGGCAACGCAGAGGTGCCTGTGGTCCCTCCACTTCCCGTGGCCAGGACCTCCTCGCCAGAACTGGTCCTGTCCAGAGCACACACTGTCCTACAAGCTTCTAAGATGTTCCCGGATGTGGGCAGAAGAAAGCGTTTGCCTCTCAATGGTGTGGTTATCAGAGACCCTACCTACCTACACCTGGTCTTCTGTTTTCTTCTCTTCCTCCTTTCCTTCCTCCCTCTTTTTATTTTTATTTTTTATTTTCTTTCTCTGAGAGGCAGTGTGGTACAGAGCAACACAGACTAAAGGGGCTGGAGATGGAAAGACCAGGCTTTGTCTGTGGATTCTGATACCTACACCCTCTGTGATCTGAGTGAATCATGTAACTCCTCGGAGCTTCAGTTTTATCAGCTGTGAAATGAAATATTTGGGCAGCCTGGCCTCTAACGATACTTAAGTGAATGTTCAAAGCTCCAGGCTATCTCACTTTTCCTCACATTGGGTGGCTTTTATGACGTGCCTCTCCCAAATCAACCCGGATTGGGCCCTCCTCCAAATAAAATCCTAACCTCACAACCTACTAGGACACGTCCCATAACCAGGAAGAGCTGCTGAAAACCTTTCCTACGTATACACAGTATGTAATTAAGTGCGGAAGCTTCAACATTCGGGCTGTATCAGTAACTTGAGACTATGGGCCAAGTCTCAGAATCCATAGCGAAATGTCAATCACTCCATAATGTTAAGTTAAAAAATTGTAGTGCACATGGTAGTTTTTCAGATTTATGGATACATAATTGACAGATAGAACATTGCTTGCCGTGTACAACATGACTTGATAGGCTCATATAGTGCAAAGTATGATTTGATATACTTGCACATTGCTGTGAGCTAACACTTGCGTCAGGTCATATAATTACCAGATCTACTCTCTTAGCTTTCAATATATCAATCGTAATCATTATGCATGATTCGACCCTCAGAACTTACTCATCTTACAGCGGAAGTTGGTACTCTGATTAACATCTCTCCTTCTCCCCCACTCCTAACCATTGGTAATCA
>JAAGEH010000022.1:1150829-1278496 GCA_011751065.1 Lasiurus cinereus
TTAGGCAACATTTTGCAGCGAAGTAGTTTTATGCTTATTAACATGAACTACTTATGCTTATTAACACGAACTACTTGCTCGGCCAGCATGGCTCAGTGGTTGAGCATTGACCTATGAACCAGGAGGTCACAGTTCCACTGCAGGTCAGGGCACATACCCAGCTTGTGGGCTTGACCCCAGTGTGAGGCGTGCAGGAGGCACCGATCCATGATTCTTTCTCATCATTGATGTTTCTAGCTCTCTCTCCCTCTCCCTTCCTCTCTGACATAAAAAAAAATATATATATATATATATATTTTAAAATGGACATGAGATAAGAGAAAAGGAAAATGTTGATCTTCATTCCTAGTTCCTAAACCCCATGGAAATTCCTGGCTGATGGGGCCCGCTCTCCCTAATGGAGGGGAACTACGCCAGAGGCCTGAAGTGATGGGGTTCTAGAGGCTAAATGGTTTGGGGGAGGGAAAGGAGGAGGATTAAAAGAGAAGCACACTCATAAGACACGCCAAGACACGTCACGCCCCGCTCCTGCTCGCACTCAGCCCACTCCCAGACGGAGCTGTGAACCGAACAGGACACCTCGAGACAGAAGTTTTTAAAACCAGGAACGAGGTTCCCCCACTGACACACACGATTCCGATAGACCCAACTATGTGCGATTCTGTCCCCAGAAGTGACTTTTCAAACAGAAGTGACTTTCGCGTTAAGGAATGTGACTATGATGTCACCAAAATAAACCGCCACAGTTTGGGGCGAGATAATTATGGCAAAAAAGTTAAATTGATTCATGTTTACACACCAGAGTTATAAATCAGTTCTATAGGCACCCTCTCGGCCCGTCTCAACAGCAACCGTCTGAGGTAAATATTATTAAATCTCCTTGACAGATGAGGAAAGTGAGGCGCAGAGAGGGGACCTAAATAAACAGGGTGAAGTGGGGAGGCTGAAACGCGAGCCCCGAGTGGGGCCAGCGCCCGCAGGCTCGCGTCCCCGGTGACCAGTCTGTTTTCCGTGTGCTTGTTGGTTTTGTTACTAATACCGAATTTCGAATGTACTTGTCTCTTTCTCCCCAAAAGGCCCAGAAAGCCTCAGCAGAGGGTCTCATCTGTCTGGCCTGGCAGTTGAACAGGAGAGCAAGGTTGGGGGGAGGGGGCAGCAGGCCTCGATCGGGGCTCCGGGTTTCAGACTCCTGAGACCCCCCTTTGCGTGTCCCAGGGCCTCTTCACCGTAGCCCCGTCCTCATCTGTCCATGTCAGCCACTCTTCTGTACAACAGCGACCAGTTTGGAAGTGCCAGCTCTGTGGATGAAAGCCAAGCTGGGGGAGAAGCCGGGGACCCCTCTGGGTCCGGCCTGACCAGCTGTGAGGCCGGGAGCTGTGCCCTTCACCTTGGGTCCTTGTGTTTCTGGTGGAAACGGAGAGGATTTGACTAACGGGTTCCTATAGCCTCCCCCACTGAATGCCACAGGCCAAGCTGCTTTCTATAGACTAGTAGATACCTTTCTCTGAAATCCTTGGCTTTTATCTTCCATCAAGCCGAAACCGGTGTGGCTCAGTGGATAGAGCGTCGGCCTGCGGATTGAAAGGTCCCAGGTTCGATTCCGGTCAAGGGCATGTACCTGGGTTGTGGGCACATCCCCAGTAGGGAGTGTGCAGGAGGCAGCTGATGGATGTTTCTAGCTCTCTATCTCTCTCCCTTCCTCTCTGTAAAAAATCAATAAAATATACAGTGGTACCTTGAGATACGAGTTTAATTCGTTCCGTCACCTTGAGGCGTGGGAAACTATGAGACGCTCGAGTCGCGGTAAACTGGTGGGTCGTGTGCAGCCGGCTGATCCGCGCGATGACTCCTATCTCAACTGTTGCTCGTATTTCAAAGCAAAAATCGCTCGCTCGACGGCTCGTATCTCAAAAATCTCGTATGTTAGTGCACTCGTATCTCGAGGTGCCGCTGTATTTCTGTGCAATGTTCGTCTGAAGAAAACTATTCACCGCTGTCATCACAGGGGGTGTTAAGGCCCTTCGCACCCCCAGGCATTGGCAGCTGCTGGAAGGCAGGGCTTCCTTGCTGCAAGCTCCCAGCGGGCACCGCGCTCGGCCTTGGTGAGAGTCTCAGTTCTCTTGCACTTATTCGCATGTTGCACATCCTCCTCCCTGGACCACAACCATCACAGGAGCAGGAGCCACGCCTGTCTTGTCTGTGTCCCTAATTGCCTGACATTGGAGCAGTTGTCCGTGAATAATGGGTGATGGATTATTCCTGATTGATCATCCTAAAAGGGATAGTGGCCTAAAAGGGAATTGTCCAGGAGATACAGAGTGGAATCAGGCCCTCAGTGGTTATTCCCACCCACCTCCCTCAGCATCCTGCCTGCCAGTCCTGTGCCAGGAGAGAGCAGCTATCGCAGCTTTTATGGCAGCAATAGTAATGCTGACTCAAAGGCCTGTGCAGTAGAGGACAAGATATTGTTTCAATCTCTTCGCAGCATACAGGAGGATGCTCTGAGAACGCTACTTTTTTTAAATGATAGTCTAGCTGGTGGATTCCGATTCTGTACTCTCCCTAACTTTACTAGAAAGTGTGCCGACCCTTCCCTCAGTTCCACCGTGGCTACAATCTCTGTATATGTGTGTATTTTTTTAAAAATATATTTTATTGATTTTTCACAGAGAGGAAGGGAGAGGTATAGAGAGTTAGAAACATCGATGAGGGAGACATCAATCAGCCGCCTCCTGCACACCCCTTACTGGGGGATGTGCCCGCAGCCAAGGTACATGCCCTTGACCGGAATCAAACCCGGGACCTTTATCCACTGAGCCAAAGTGGTTTTGGCTATTATTATTATTTTTTAAAAAATATATTTTTATTGGCCTCAGGGAGGAATGGAGAGGGAGAGAGAAAAACATCAATGATGAGAGAAAATCATTCATCAGCTGTCTCCTGCACACCCCAAACCCGGGACTGAGCCCACAACCCAGGCCTGTGCCCTGATCGGGAATTGAACCCTGACCTCCTGGTTCAGAGGTCGATGCTCAACCACTGAGCCACGCCAGCTGGGCAAGGACAGAGCGTTTTAAAATATACACAAACAATATAGTGTGGCTGCCGTTAAAATCACTAGTTAGAGCACAACACCCATCTATTTTAACATACAGACGCAAAAAACGAAGACACAGGAGGATATAAAAAGTAATTTCAAGTGTTGTGCCAGCAATATCACAGCAGCAGAAGGGGCTGGGTGACGCTGGCTGTGTGTTGGGGGCAGGGAAGGGCCAGATGTGTTACTGTTTGTGTCAGGAGATGTGACCGGAGAAGACTGAACATGTCAACAGAGGAAGGTGTGTGGATGGAGTGCCGAGCACCTCCTAAAAACCGGGTTTGGGGGAGACGCTCCATTTCCCAGACCCTCACCCTTCAGGGAAATCTCTTCCTCCTCCCCGTTCAGACCCCAGCACATTCCCTCAGGCCAGTGTTCCCGACAAGCCTTCGCCACTCTGGGGATACCCTCTCCTCCTGCTTTCTGGAGGCCTTCATCCTCCTCCTTTGCACTTGACCCTAAGTCAGTGGTTCTCAACCTTCCTAATACCGTGACCCTTTAAGACAGCTCCTCATGTGGTGGTGACCCCCAACCATTAAATTATTTCCGTTGCTATTTCATCACTGTCATTTTGCTACTGTGATGAACTGTCATGCAAATATCTGATAGGCAGGATGTATTTTCGTTGTTACAAATTGAACATCATTAAAGCATAGGGATTAATCACAAAAATAATATGTAATTACATATTGTGAAATTTCTAATGACAAATAAATGAAATGTTGTCTTGAATCGTGGTGTAGCATGGGTAACAGTCTTCCTAGGACAACAGTAAACTACATGGCTACACTTTGCTACACCGAGGAGCGGTGTGTTGGTTCCTAAGACCATGGGAAATAGGTGTTTTCCGATGGTCTTAGGCAACCCCTGTGAAAGGGTCGTTTGACCCCCAAAGGGGTCGCGACCCTCGGGTTGAGAACGGCTGCCCTAAGTGTTCCTGAGGCCAGCCCACTTCCCTGTCCCCACGCCCCTTCTGCTCTTCAGCGGCTCCTTCCTGTCGCACCCCTCAGCCCCGCTGCTCCCCGCATGCCTGTGCACACACTCCCTACAAGCGTTTGCCTGACCTTCACCTCACCTCTGCTCCCCGGGTCCCTAGACGTCTTCACTAGAGTCAAGCGCACATGCTGCGTGCCTGTCTCACTTGACCCTCAGTGCCCAGACCGTGTTGACCCGGCCTTCTCGTGGCTTCTGGCCACACTGCTCGCTCACCAGTCATTCAGGCTCACCCTCGGCTGCCCCGTGGTTAGACACGGTGTTTTCTCCTTTCCGTTCCCCCTGGCCCGGGTGGAACGTGGTACTGTTCACCATTCACTCCCCTTCCCACTTCTCTCATGAAATAGTTCCGATCGCTTCTTTGGCTAACTCGCTTATTACCATCTGATCATCTATGCATTTTTTTTAGCAAACATTCAAGGGCCCCATCATGCAATTAGAGCAAGAAATGAAAGTTAGCCCCATCTGTAAGCAGAAGACAAGAAGTGAAACAGCTGAAACCGGTTTGGCTCAGTGGATAGAGCATCGGCATGTGGACTGAGGGGTCCCAGGTTTGATTCCGGTCAAGGGCACGACCTTGGTTGCGGGCACATCCCCAGTGGGGGGCGTGCAGAAGGCAGCTGATGACTGTTTCTCTCTCATCGATGTTTCTAACTCTCTATCTCTCTCCCTTTCTCTCTGTAAAAAATCAATAAAATATATATTTTTTAAGAAAGAAGTGAAACAATCATGAAAGATATCAATGCCCTAGAAAGGTTTCTGCAAAGTGGAAGAGGTGGCCTTGGATGAACTTGGAGACACAGGGAAGGCTCTGATGAGGAGATGCTGGGTCAGCTGAGAAGGTCAGGCTTTCCCCACTCAGCAAGGACAGCGATTAGAAGGTTGCCCAGCAGTGGGAGGGAGCAGCAAATCCTCCCGGGAGGTTGGCACGGAGGCTGGCTGGGTGAGAGTCCCCAAAGATGGAGCTGGTTGGAGATACGATCACAACATAAACAGCACTTTGGGGCAGGCTATGGGGTTTGGAAATCATCCTGATGCTGTGAAGAGTTTTGGCCAGTGGAGGTGACGTGATCAATGGGTGTTTAGAAATATTATTCTGGCATCAGTGTGAAGGATACACGGGAGGTTGGCAGGTCGTGTTTTATTTAACGTCTCCCTCTTCCCATGCGAAGGAAATTCGTCAAAGTCGATGCTGTCATTGCACACTTTTCCTGGGAGGATGGATCCACTCTTGTTGAGTCAATTATCACAAAAACCAGATGACTATCTGGTATCAGTTTCTGCCTCTGACTTTGCTCCTGAATAAGGTCCATTGTCCTTCTGCCTCCTTAGGTCATGTCCTCTCTAGCGCTGCTGTCTTCCACAGTCAACTGGGCTTCACAGCTTGGAACTGTCTGAGGTCACATGCCTTCTCTTAGTCAATAACTAGGAGTTGACATGGAAATCACCTCTCATAAAGTCACAAAGACCCATCAGATTGCCAGATCCAAGAGGCATTGCTGTGTACTTTTTATCTGACCACTCAGTCACGTCTGATACACCAATCACTTCTTCCTTTTTGAAGTGCAATTGGACTCCAAGGCTCTTCTTTCTCTTGGGTCTCCACTTCTCTACTGACCATTCTTTCTTTCGTTTCTTTCTTTCTTTCTTTCTTTCTTTCTTTCTTTCTTTCTTTCTTTCTTTTAAAATATATTTTATTGAATTTTTACAGAGAGGAAAGGAGAGGGATAGAGAGCTAGAAACATCGATGAGAGAAAGACATCGATCAGCCGCTTCCTGCATGCCCCCCAACCCCCAACCAGGGATGTGCAACCAAGATACATGCCCTTGACGGGAATCGAACCTGGGACCTTTCAGTCCACAGGCCAACACTACCCACTGAGCCAAACCGGTTTCGGCTGAGCACTCTTTCTTGGTCCCCTGTACTATTGTCTGCAACTTCTAATTGTCAGATATGTCAAGGCTCAATCCTCAGGACTTTTGTCTTTTCAACCTACCCTCAGTCTTCTCACCATGGCCATGTTTTGAAATACCTTCCATATACTATTACTCTCACATGAGCTTTTTAAGTCTTAACAGTTTGCACAACTCACAAACCCATATATCAGCTGCTAACTTTGCATCACCTCACGAATGTCTATTGGGCAACTCATATTGAAAATCAACTCTTGATTGCTGTCTCCAAATTTGTTCTTAGTCTTCCCCATCTCAACCTATTCCAATTGTGGTCTACCAGATACTCAGGCCAAAACCTCAAAGCCATTCTTGATTCCTCTTTTCTCTCATCCCCACCTTGGTCCACACCACAATCCTGTGCTTCTGGATCACTGTCTCCTTGTTTCCACTCAGGAAACTAAAATAGACAATCCTTTGAAACCCCAAGTCAGATCATACTTCTCCAGAACATTTCAATCATTTCCTCTTGCCCCTGGTAAAATCCAGGTCTCACCACAGCCTTCAAATCCCTCTGTGATCTAGATATCCACTAATACCTTTGACCTGATCTCCTACTGTGGGAACCCCTTTCACGTCCTGCGTGGTTCAGGGTTCCCATTCAGGATTCAGGTTCTGGAGGAGGTAGCACACAAATGAAAAGAGACTAGAAAAGTATTAATTTGGCGACATTGGGGGCCAGGTGGGAGCCTTCCTTTAGTGGAAAGACTACCCTTTGCTCTGGCCTTTTTCTCCCTTTTATTAAGACTATGGGATACACCCATGACCTTTAGGCAGGAAATTACAAGAACAGAAGTTTACATGAAACAAACAGGTAGAGGCTGCTTCAGCTAACAATGTTTCAACTAAACAGAGAGTGATTAGCTCTGACCTTTCAGAGCAATGAAGGTTGACCAGCCTTCTGGTCTCTGTCCACATCTTTCTATTAGTGAGACCATGTTTGGTTTCCAGCATCCTACTTTACTCTACCTGACACCTCACCCCACTCCAGCCACAGACAATTTTTCAAACAAGCTGAGGCCTTTGCCTGTTGCACTTCTCTCTCTCTGGAATGCTCTTTCCTCCTAGAGATATAAGTCTCACTCCCCATAGCACATCTTATTACAGTGGCCATGCTGGCTTTCTCTAGTCATTCTCTACCATCCCCTCCTCACTTTACTCTTTATCATCCTTCTTTGGGGCCCATCTCACAACTTGGCAGCTGTGTTTGGTTTTTATTGTATGTCTCCTCATTAGCACCAAAGCTGGGTAAGCACAGAGACCCCATTTTTCTGACTACTATATCCCAATAACCTAGAAAAATACTTGCTGTATTTATAGGTACTTTGTTTTATTTTTAAAAACAGGAGGGGGGGGGGAAGCACTACTATTTGTAATACTTTAAACAATAAAAATATATAGTAAAAAAAGAAAAGTAAAAAATAAAAAATAAATAAAAATGAAAACAATATGCATGTATAGTAGGTACTTTCATTTTTGAATAAAAATGTTTACAATCATTTTATTTATGTCATATGAGTTTTCATATGTAAAGATCATCACACACAAAGAAGTTGACTGTCATGTTCCCATTAGGCTTCTTGGGTCCATTTACTAAAGAGGTTGTCTACACAGGGCGGGGGTTTTGTGCAGTGAGGAGTGATCTGTGCACTTGCCAAGGTCTCCAACACAGAGAATCCAGTGTGAAAAACGAAAGTAATAAGACCTACCTGCGTTCCGCAGGCATTTTGCTCACTGAGTCGCACAGAGGACAGTCCAGGACAGCTGTCATTTTCCTGGGCAAAAAAAGAGTGATCTGATCAGATTCAGATCGGCTTTAATCCTGTCATCCACACCGGCTACCGGGTTTGCTCTTTACCAGAAAGTCCCCTCTAAATGGCCCATCAGTTCTGTGAAACGTTTCTGAAACACGATACTTGCTATCTTCCTGCCAAATTCCTGCTGACTGCTCACCGGCACAGAATGTCAGCTTTTGTTATTCGAAGCACTAATGATGGATTTGAAATATTATTCTAACTTTTATTCCAGCATTCCCTATGATGACTTAACAGGTACAATATCTCAAGGCCTGTTAACAGAAGAATCCGATTTTAATAGGGAACATGATCAAATCCAAATAGATCAAATTGGGGGGAATTAGGTTGAGAAGGGTTTTATTTTTCAGATTCTAATCAAATTTAAAAAGTCATGTCTGCCTAAAAAAATGTTAAATTTTTTAAGGCACATGGGGGTGTGGTCCCACTGGTGAGGAATATTCTTTTTTTTTTTTTCCTCATTTGTTGAAATTTTACTCACTAGTATCACGATTAATCATAGACTTAATGAGAGGTCATTAAAAAGTGTTTAAAGTTTACAACTAAAGGAAGTCATTATTTTAAATTGCTCTCACTTTTCCACAAGGAATAACCATCTTTATGAGAACTTAGGCTGATCAGAAAATACACTAAAAAAGTAGTGTATTTCCAATGTCCTCTCTCTCTTCCATGTACCCATCCATCTATTTCTCTGAAGTCTGGTTTGAACCCATCTCTCTGCACACTGTGCCTTGTTCAGTTACACATCTGATTCATTTCTAGGACAAAGTAAGACTGAACTGGGAGAGGAAGTAATCTGTCCCCGATCTCAAAACAAAAGCCTACTCTTTGTAACCCCAGCCCCGGCTTAAGAATTCCAGAAAGTGATTTTTGGAAATCTTGAAAGATCCGACATTGTTCCCCAAAAGACAACAAAGAGGACAGAGGCATTGGTACAATGTTTTCATGCAGAGAAATTGAGAAGTGATGCACTAGTACCTCTCCTGCATGAATTACCCCATGAGCTGGTTACACATGTTCACCTACCATGCTCGTAATATTTAAAATAAAGACTTTATTTTCGGAGCAGCGTTTAAGTTCATAGCGAAGTTGAGGAAAATGTACCGATATTTCCCATGTACTCCCTGCCTCCACCCATGCAGAGCCTCCCCCCCACATCCATGTCTCCCACTAGAGTGGTACGTTTATTACGACTGAAGACGCATGATAATCACCCAAAGTCTGCTGTTTACATTAGGGTTCACTCTTGGTTTTGTACATTCTACGGGTTTGGACAAATAAATAATGACATGGGTCTACCACTGTGCTTTGCCTATTCATCGCCCCCTGCCATCCCTGGCAACCACTGATCTGTTCACCGTTTCCATAGTTCAGACTTTTCTAGAATGCCATGTAATTGGAACGGCGCAGTGGGTAGGCTTTGCAGATCAGCTTTTCACTTAGTAATGTGCACTGAAGTGTCCTCCATGACTGTTCATGGTTAGCTCATTTCTTTTTATTTTATTTTTAAATATATATTTTATTGATTTTTTTACAGAGAGGAAGAGAGAGGGATAGAGAGTTAGAAACATCGATGAAAGAGAAACATCGATCAGCTGCCTCCTGCATACCCCCCACTGGAGATGTGCCTGCAACCAAGGTACATGCCCATGACCGGAATCGAACCTGGGACCTTTCAGCCCGAAGGCCGACGCTCTATCTACTGAGCCACACCGGTTTTGGCAGCTCATTTCTTTTTAGTGGGAATAGAATTCCACGGTTTGTGTACTCATTCACCTATTGAAGGACATCTTAGTTGCTTCCAAGTTTGGGCAGTTATGGATAGAGCTGCTATAAACATCCATGTACAGGTTTTTGTCTGGACGGACCTCATCTTTCAACTCCTTTTTGTAAATACCAAGAAGCACAATTGCTGAATGAGTGTGTTTGGTTTTGTAGGAAGCCTCCCTCTACATATAAGAAAGCTGCGACTCAGGGTGGTTCAAGAGCCTTGTCTAAGTCGCACCGCTAGAAAATGGCAGAGTCTGGTCTCCGATCCCTCCCTCCCTCATTCTTCTTTTCCATTTCATTTTACTGTTCGAAGCTAAGTGTTTTACAAGGTAGAACACTGAAATAGTCATAATTATAAAAAAAATACGGCTACATTATCCACAAATGCTATAACATATATGACAGTAATATATGCTTGTAAAATACATGTTTTGATATTTTTACAACTGCCATAAAGTCTACAACAGAATATACTCAGACCACAGGAAGGAAATCTCTGAATATGTGAAAATGTGAAGAAGGTTTGTGCCTCCGGCAGAAAGTTGAGTAATAATAAAAGTATATCACCGTGTTCGGTAGAGAGAGCGGAAGATGTTTTCTGTGTTCATGTTTTCCAACTTTTAAGTGTATTTGCCGATCATTTTAATATAAACAGGGTGTATTTATATAGCCTAAAGAAATAGCAACCAGATTCCTTGTTCCCAAGATGCCAAAAAATATATATCTTCAAGGATGATAAGCAATAACAGAGAAGAGTGAATCAAAAATATGGAGCTTCTATCTGATTCCTGACCAAGATTTTAATTTTATTGCATAAATATGCCATAGCGACAGATATATAGGGTAGCGCCACCCACCCAAACCCAGGCGGCGACCGGCCTGCCAGCATTCCCATTATAATCCTTGAAGGGGATTATGAGATTTGAAAGCACATGAAATTGGCATACAGGTTCTCAGCAAGATGTGTTTTTGTTAAAAAAAATTTTTTTTTTTTTAAAAAGAGACCTAAATAGTGCCAGCTGGCTTTGATTAGAAGGTGTAGATTGCCTGGCCGGCTTGGCTGAGTGCTTGAGTGTTGACCTATGAACCAGGAGGTCACGGTTCGATTCCTGGTCAGGGCACAGGCCCAGGGTGTAGGCTTGATCCCCAGTGTGGGGTGTCCAGGAGGTGGCCAATTAGTAATTCTCCCTCATCATGGATGTTACTGCCTCTCTCTCCCTCTCTGAAATCAGTAAGAAGATATTTGGGGAAAAAGAAGGTGCGTAGCATGCGGATTCTGGGGAACCACTGGGTCCCCTGATATCAGCGGTACACCTCTTCTGGTCTTGGTGGCACTGGGGTGCAGCCTGGGGTCCACGCCAAAGGGGAAGGTGGTTTTATTTACAGGGGCAGCGAGGAAGGTGCCATAACCCAACGTGTCAGACTACCGCAGAAACTACCCATGCAGAAACAACCACCCAGTCTTCCCTTACGTCTCTCTGCTTCTCCCTTTAGAACACACAAAGCTGTCATGGGTGTGAGGGAGGAGGGAATGCTAGTGGGAGAGAGGCTTGGAGCCATCCTGCCTGGGTCTGAATCCCAACTCCGCCGAACCCTGAGCTTTGGGACCAGGGCAGGCTACTCACCTTCTCTGCCTCCGCCTCCCTCCTTGTGAAATGAGACTCCTGATAACGCCTGCCTTAGGGTTTTGAGATTTCATGAATTGCTACAGGTAAATACGTAGCACAAACTGAAGACACTCATTAAATGTTGAAAACTAAGCAAAATACCCACTGTCTTTACATACATTATGGATAAGTATACCTGCCTTTAAATTGGGCAGGAAAAAGTAAGTATTAAATTCATGTGTATGTGTGTGTGTGTGTGTGTGTGTGTGTGTATTTATTTTTCTCCCTAAAATAATACAGATGTTGCAAAAATTTTCATAACTCTAAATGAAAATGTCTTTATGAAGACAATAATAAAAACTATATATTTATATGTATATATTTGTTGGAATTTTTAATATTGTAGTGAAAGATGCTATGTGTCAGAAGGTATGCAACTTCTCAAGGTGGAGGTCAAGGTAAAAGTTCCAGCAATGTCATGTACAGGGTCAGAACCATTTCAACAAATAGACATTATGATCCATTTCTATGGCAACGTTGCCCAGTAAAAACACACGTCACACATGTACCATCCAATTTCCTAACAGTCTTTAAAAAGTTTAAGGAAAACAAATGGAGTTACTTTATAATACTATAATAAGTATAAAAATGATTGAGAAACTTTACATCCTTTTTGTACTAATTCATTTAAATCCCGTGTATATTTCATATTTTTAGCATACTTTAATCCACACAAGCCATATTCCAAGTGCTCAACATCCATATGTGGCTAGAGTCTGCCATATTGAACAGTATGGGTCTAGGACTATATAGTTTCAAAGGTCTAACATTTTAAAATATATTGGATCTAAAATATTAGAATCATAGAAAAATTAAATTTAATAAAGGTCCCTGCTCCAGGTTAGGAATTAGATGTTTCTACAGATTAAATTCAGGTCAGAAAAAAAAATAATCATCAGAGATAATAATCTAATAATCTAGACACTGAGATAAATTATGGTGAATCATTGCTTTGGATCACATCAATGGACCAAGAACAGGAAGTAGATGCATACTGATATTTACTACTCAATTCTAACAACAGAGTATTTCTATATTTTTTCATTCTGAGATTGTATCTCTATTCCTCTTTCTATGAAAATCTTACTTTTATGAGAAAATAAACAAAAGTACTTTTCTAACAATCTTTAAATGTGTGTTTTTTTAAAGAAAGATGCCAATAATCATCCAAACAATAACACTACTGAATGAAGTTCAAGGTTTCCTCTGTAGTTAATTCTGTCCTTAAAATGCACCTCACTAGATAGTGATACCAAGGTGGGGCGCATCTGGCCCACGGGAGGAATGTCTTGTCTTTAGCATTGTTAGAACTACAAAGCAACAAAAAGTAGATGCAGTTTTAGTCGCTCTCATTATTGTTTCTAACGTTTTTTGAGGCCATGCACCATCCTTGCCTGAATGTAGGACATCTCACTTCCAAAGTCACCATGCCTCGCCCCCCTCCTCCCCTTCCAGGTCCCAGTTACCAGGTATACACTGTCAAATTCCTTTCTTCTGGAGTCATTCACAAATTCTCAACCAGTTTTGCCCTCTGAGAGCTTCTGCGGAGAGTTCTTTCAATAGTTTCAGTTCCATGTCAATGGACAGCCATTGGCATCTGCGCAGCTGACAGTTTGTGACTATCACTTAGAAGGTGACTGCGTTAAGCTACCAGTGCCCATGGCCCAGATCAGCTCACGGAAGAGGGCGGAGCCCTCCCCCCCAGCCCACCTTCAGAGGATGGGAACACTTGAGCAGCTCAGTATCCAACATTTCGTACACTGAGTTTCACTTCGCCACCATCTGGTGGATCTACAATGAGATAATGTATATTTATAAGTGCAAGATTTATATATTTCAGTTCTGGCTGGCACACAGAAAGGGAAAAAATCTGCTTCTTCCTATTTAATTTCTACTGATATTAGAACCTTCATATTTTCATATATTCAAATACAGAGCTACTTTTCTAAGTCTGGTTCTGATACTAAAGCTTTTGCATTCATCTTGCTTGCTTTTCAAAACCATGGACTTTTTTTTCACACTATGCAACATTCCACACCAACACACTATTCATGCTAATGCATTGTTATAACAAAGTTCGTGGAAGAGAGATCCAAGTGATTTCATAGTCAGAGTTAGATTAGCAAAGAACCGAGTGTAAATACAGGCTCTGAAAGTCTTTATCCAAATCCTCTTTTGACTCTTTTGAGAGTAGATGTAATTTTAATTTATGTAACATACCTACTATATATAAAATTATATAAATATATGTATATATGTGAATCTTTATTTCAATTAAAGATAGCCCTAGCAAAGATCTCAAATTTTCCAGCAGACTTACTATTACACTTCTTAAATTCATACTTCTAAATTCTAATTTTAAAAGAAAGAGTCTATCAAGATAAAAATTTTACGAGAATTTTATACATATCGTATACTTAGTGGTTGCTGCTAAAACTAATTCAGTTTTTTTCTATTCGGGACACACTTCATTATAATATATTTCAATTGTAAGTCTATATTTTACGAAACATTAATATAGAACCTTAGACATCTAGTTTTGAAATAGAAATCCGTTTCCATCATGGAATCAAAATAGGCCTTACCCAACGGCCTACTTCTGCTGTTTGTCGTCGCTGCAGTTAACTCTACAGAGAACAAACAAACAAACCACAAAACAATATCATTTGAATTCAAGGCGAAGTATTCATTTTTGCCGTTTTAGGGTACAGTGTATTTTCATCAACTTGTGATATTTAAAAACACGGATGATTCCTTAATAAGAGGGGAGGGAGAGATGACTCGACTTCATTCTAGACCATGGCTTTTGTTCATGGTAAACATTTAAAAATTTTTCTTCCTTTCTGCCTTAGTCTCTTAGTTTTTCTTTAGCCTGGGGACTGTTTCTTTCTTTTCACCCCAAAGTTGTGTGTGTTGTTGTTGTTACTTTAAATCTAGGGGGGGTCAGATGAAAGATACACTAATTTAAATATGTTTTTTAGCCTTGAACAATACCTATGTAATTTCAAGTTATTTTGCTGGCTAGAAAGAGCTTAATACCTGCTAGCAAGATAACCACACACAAACTTTTCCCATTTTATAACATTACCAACTGAAACTTTAAGATTTCAACTGAGTATCTTCTAACAGTTTCATTATTGACACCCTACATCTGAAAGGGAATAAAAGGACAGAAGTGCAGAGGAAAAAAAGAGAGAGCCATAGATCTTGGCGCATTTCACACAATATGAAAAGTTGTCCATTAGTGGAGGGGAGGGATTGATAGAACCTCCCCCTCCAACACACAGACACAATGACCTCTCTGCAAATCATAAAATTGCAACGAAAAATTAGTGTAAACTTCTCAGAACGTCATTGGATTACAATCCCTCTCACAATGCGTTTGATTGTCCATTTTCAGAGAGTTTGAGAGAAGAAGGATGAAATCCATGAGGCCTTTCACTTTGTGGTTAGAGAGTAATACAGTGGCACCTCGAGATACGAGTGCCCTAACATACGAGATTTTTGAGATACGAGCCGTCGAGCGAGCGATTTTTGCTTTGAAATACAAGCAACATTTGAGATAGGAGTCATCGTGCGGATCGACCCACCAGTTTACCGAGACTCGAGCATCTCATAGTCTCCCACGCCTCCAGGTTACGGAATGAATTAAACTCGTATCTCGAGGTACCACTGTAAACACATCCAGCGATGATGGAGGCCCAGAGAGAAACCAGGGAGCAGACGAGTCCCAGAGCAGACTATGAAGGAGACATGATGATGGAAGCAGAATGGGGGAGCGTTTCCTGATGATTCAGACCTTAAATCAGAGCCAAGAGCTGGGTCATCTCCGGACACTGGGGAGAAGGACTGCTTGGAGAACTGCTTAGAACTCCAAGATCAGTGAACGTGGCGCCCTGGCAGTTCGGCTGCGGGGTCTCTGATGGAACATTTCCCATACAAGGAGCACCTCCTTCGTACCTTTAGAGCCCACTCACATTTGGCCAATGGCAGAGACCCAACAAATGCAGACAGGACTGGAGTTAGTAGCCTGCTCGGGTCTTGCACCAGCAGGCAACAGCCTTGCTCCCTTCAGGGAAGTGACTCCAGCAGTCCTGTCCCTGCGGAGATGTGGCATCCAGCAGCTCCCCCAGTTCCCCCAGAGACCAGCCTCCAACCCCCAGTGGGAGGGGGCAGGGCTGCCCCAGTGGAGACACGTGGATGCGCATCTTCAGGCTGGGAGCCCACGTCTAGGAAGGTCTGTGGGTGTCAGCGGGCGAATGCATGAACAAATACAGCGGTACCTCGAGATACGAGTTTAATTCGTTCCGTAACCTGGAGGCGTGGGAAACTATGAGACGCTCGAGTCGCGGTAAACTGGTGGGTCGTGTGCAGCCGGCCGATCCGCGCGATGACTCCTATCTCAAATGTTGCTCGTATTTCAAAGCAAAAATCGCTCGCTCGACGGCTCGTATCTCAAAAACCTCGTATGTTAAGGCACTCGTATCTCGAGGTACCACTGTACAGGAAATCCTGCGGGACTCCATCATGTATCATCTATTACTTTGCCACCAGGGTCTGAAGTTCTTGTACAGCTATGGCCTTTCATTGGCCACAAGAGCTGTACGTTAAAGAACAGGAGTTCTCAATTTTTTCCAGCAGACTTACTTAAAGCTTCTTAAATTCACACTTCTAAATTCTAATTAGAACAGAAAGAAAACCTAGAGTCTATGAAGATAAAATTTCGCCTGAATTTTATACATCTCATATACTTAGTGGTTGCTGCTAAAAGTAATTCGGTTTTTCTGGGCTACTGTGGTACACATACAAACATTTGGGTGATCTGACTCTTTGCTGAAAGACTTATAACTTAATGTGAGTATTTAGCATTTTTACAAGTTTTTTTTTTTTATGAAATGATTTTGAGCTGTAGCATGATAGGTAGTCTACCATATGGACATGAAACAATTCATTGAATATTCTAGATTTGGAAATGTGAGATTGTTTCTATCGTCTTTTTCAAATTTAAATGGTGCCGCTACAAATATATTTGTAGAGATACCTTTGTGTAAATCCCTAATAATTTGACAGTTTGAATTTTTATAGAATATTTTTCATTTTATCAAGTTTCTCAGTTCACAAATCATACTCTAACGTCAAACTTTCCTTTTTTATTTTCTATATTTTAAAAATTCACCTTTTCTTTAGTGAGCAGTATATTTTGCAAAAGCATACAAAGTAAAAAAAAAAAGAAAAAAAATTTACTGAATAATGCTCAGTTGCTTTATTCCATTCATTTCATCTATGACACTCAAGTCTATTTTCTCATCCACATTTGACACTGATAATTAAACCAATTTTAACAAATTTGAAGAAAATTTCCCCCCTCTGAAGACCTTTCTCATTTTTACCTAACAAAAGAGGTCACTCCTTCAAGGATCAAATTTAAACCTCAGCCACTCACATACCATTAACAAAGAGAATTTCAAGTCCTCTCTTTGTTATTGTGACAATGCTCAGATATTTCAATACATTTATATTCCTATTCACTGCCACCGAGACAAATGTATCTACTAGATGAATTGGTAGTCATACCACAATATGAATGTAACTGTTCTACTAAAAGAATACTTTTTTTTTTCTAAAACATTTTGGAAGTAAGTGAAATATTAAAATTCATGCCCAGATTTATTTTTTCTCATAAAGCTGTCAACGTTCCTTACCTTAAAAGTAAACGATGTAAGACAAAAAAAAAAAAAAGAGCTAGATAAGAAGCACCCAGCCGAGCATTCTAAATGGGAACAACATGGAGCTTTTTATATGGCCGCAAGTTGCCTAGCTGATAGAGTTCTACCATGTCCTGCGCCATGAAGAGATATTAATTAGCTCTCCCAACAGTTTTGTGAGGGAGATTGTTGTCATAGGTGAGGAAACTGGGGCTCAGACATCCTCAGAGCTCTGCCCAGTATCACATAACATGCAAGCTGCAGACATCCTTAGGGCTACAGAACCAGTGTATGTGCAACACACCCATTGCTTTCCAACACAAAACTCGTATGAATTCGGGCCAGTTGGCTTATGAGCGTAGACTTGTCCGATACACCGCATGGCCCCAGGTCTCCTGAGTGAAAGGCCTGGGAAGGTAAGTGTAATTATTCACACCCAATTCACACAGTCCCAAGTTAATGTGAAATTAATTAAATTAGAAGCTATTGAGCATGTATATGTCTAATAGTCTCTCAATTCGTGTTCTGGGTAGAAGCGAATGATGTTTTATTAAAAGACTGCCTTGAATTACATTGCAATAAAAACAACAACAAAGCCCTTTTGGAATTTAAACTAAGACTTGACTAGAAGAGGAGGTATGACAGGTAGGGCAGGGGAGAAATCCAGAAAGAAAACGTGTGGAGGCAAAGAGAGGAATGGGTGCCTTCACACTGGTGTTCAAGCTTTCTTTAACTTTCCAATTACAGTGGACATTGAATATGATATTATGAATTTCAGGTGCACAACAGAGTGGTTAGACATATCACTCATGAAAAACCACAAAACGATATTTTTTAAAATATATTTTATTGATTTTTTACAGAGGAAGGGAGAGAGATAGAAAGTCAGAAACATCGATGAGAGAGAGACATCGATCAGCCACCTCCTGCACGC
Organism: Lasiurus cinereus; assembly: GCA_011751065.1. Classification (NCBI taxonomy): domain Eukaryota; kingdom Metazoa; phylum Chordata; class Mammalia; order Chiroptera; family Vespertilionidae; genus Lasiurus; species Lasiurus cinereus. Next base: position 1,168,763 of record JAAGEH010000022.1, read on the forward strand.
CCCACAGTGGAGATGTGCCCGCAAGCAAGGTACATGCCCCCAACTGGAATCGAACCCGGGACCTTTCAGTTTGCAAGCCGATGCTCTATCCACTGAGCCAAACCGGTCTCGGCCCAACCTCATTCTTGTTCTAAGTCAGTGGTCGGCAAACTCATTAGTCCACAGAGCCAAATATCAACAGGACAATGATCGAAATTTCTTTGGAGAGTCATATTTTTTCAACCTGGACTTCAAAGATTGGGGGAGACCTCTGGTCGGCAAACCGCGGCTCTTTGGCCCCTCGAGTGTGGCTCTTCCACAAAATACCACGGCCTGGGCGAGTCTATGCTGAAGAAGTGGCGAAAGAAGAAGTTTAAGTTTAAAAAATGTGGCTCTATCGCCACTTCTTCAACATAGACTCGCCCAGGCCGTGGTCTTTTGTGGAAGAGCCACACTCAAGTGCCAAAGAGCCACATGTGGTTTGGGAGCCGCAGTTTGCCGACCACGGTTCTAAGTGAACCTGCGCAATGAGATCCTGATTCATTAAACTCCTCACAACGGGTCAGGGGCTGGGGGTAGAGACAGGAGCTGCTTCTCAGAAAGAAATGTGACTGCATCGAGTTAACGGGTTCCACTGCATTAATAAAGCCAGCGCACATTACTGCGTTACTTAATTGATACAGCAAATTACCTAATTGGTTAAATTAGCCAAGGTCTGCTGTATGTACACATGTCTAATTCTAACCAGTTTACCTGACCTGTTACCTTCCTAAAGGGATCTGTCTCCAGGAAACAAAATTATGTGGGAAACGCAACTTCTACAGCACGTGCCGCTGATAACATCATCTGAACCAGCTGTGACGGACCTGCCATTCACTGACAGATACCAACGGACCGAATGAAGTATTAATAGTAATACATCGAGGCGGGATTTGGACATGGGGTCCCATGCGACTTTCCTGTCCATAAAGAAGATAAATAATCTTTTGCTTGGGACAGGCTAGCAGCTACTTCACAAGGAGGCCTACTAAAATCAAACTTCTTCTAACGCCACTTCTTCAAATAGACGTGCCCAGGCCGTGGCATTTTGTGGAAGAGCCACACTCAAGGGGCCAAAGAGCCGCCTGTGGCTCATGAGCCGCAGTTTGCCCACCATGGGTTTACCCAAATCTTTGAAGTCCAGGCTACCAGGACCACTCAAAATATTCACGGAGTCCATAGAAGAACCGAGAAGGACTCTTTAATTCTGACGGAACAATATTAGACACTTAAGCAATTGAGCGTCCACATTTTACTGTGTCATGCAGAGTATCGGTGCTCTAGATGCAGGGGCCTCGAGCTGGTGGTCCTGCAGGCAGATTCGGCCTACGGACGTGAGGACACACCGTGCTGGGTCCATCGCATTTTAAATGTCAGAACATAAATCTGGATTTCTGATTTCATGGTGGAATATTAGGCGACAGTGGCCACTCTCACACAGCCATGTCGGTTTGATCGGCCAGGAGCTGCTGGCCATATGCACATTCAAGTTCACCATGATCTCTGCTCTTGCCCACTCCACTCATTTGGGGGACTTGCCTGGTGCTGGTAGGTATTTGAGGATGCCTGTGTGTGTGTGTGTTTAACGTTTGTTTTAAACACTCAAAGCAGCCTCATTTAAAGCAGGAAGGAATGAAGGGTAATGAAGAATCAAGGACTCAAATGATGGTTCATGGACAAAGGGGTTTCGTGTGGGAATTTCGAGGTGAATTAGTTAGACGAGGGAAGGGAAGGTTCTTAGTAAGGGAAAGCAGGATGAGGGGGCCTCACAGCATGAGTGGTCCTGGTAGCCTGGACTTCAAGGATTTGGGTAAACCCATGGTGGGCAAACTGCGGCTCACGAGCCACATGCATGTAGCCCTTTGAGTGCGGCTCTTCCACAAAATACCACGGCCTGGATGAGTCTGTTTTGAAGAAGTGGCGTTAGAAGAAGTTGAAGTTTAAAAAATGTGGCTCTCCAAAGGAATTTCAATCGTTGTCCTGTTGATATTTGGCTCTGTGGACTAATGAGTTTGCCCACCACTGGGGTAGACAAATAAGATCGACATTCCACATGAAGGGATTAAAAAGTATTTGTGTTTCATCTAATTTGGTCATAAATGAGGATCCGGGAGAGGAATTTGGGGAGGGAAGTACAGTGGTACCTCGAGATACGAGTGCCCTAACATACAAGATTTTTGAGATACGAGCCATCGAGCAAGGGATTTTTGCTTTGAAATACGAGCAACATGTGAGATAGGAGTAATCGCGTGGATCGGCCGGATGCACAGGACCCACCAGTTTACCTTGACTCGAGCGTCTCATAGTTTCCCACGCCTCAAGATTACGGAATGAATTAAACTCGTATCTTGAGATACCACTGTACTATGATACAATGGAAGTGGTGTTTATAGGGGTAGTAGGTAGAGGAATGTGTTGGAAGAGATGGGACTCAGGAGGACCAGGTGGGAGCAGTGCAATCGTTAGGTGTGAAGTAAGGAAGAGTTCCTACATGGAGATTTGTAGCATTGAGAAAGCTTACACATGAGACACTGCATAGAACAAAGCAACTAGCCCTGAGAGCATATCATTTCTCATAATCGACAAGTTCCTAGGCAATGGTTATCCTGACGTTAAAATACTAGGTATATTTGTGCACAAGTTAATTAGCACTTACCAATCTATATTAAGATAAAATCTATTTTATTTCTTTGTGTTGTTTTCATCTTCATTTCATGGAAGCTATTTCTGAGATCAGTTATTTCTCCATGCCCTGGATCATAACCCGCTCCAACAGCGGGAATTATCTGTCCTGTGCCTGGGTCTCTTAATAACTCATTTATATTGTAACTAGAGGCCCGGTGCATGAAAGTCGTGCATGGGGAGGGTCCCGGGACTGGCTGGTGATCAGGGCCTATCAGGTTCCTTGCCTCCCTCCCTCAGCATCCCACTGTTACTGCTGGTCACCCGCCACTGCTGAGCCACCCCCTGGTAGTCAGCACACATCATAGTGAGTGATCAAACTCCCAGTCTTCTGGTCACACTTCTGAATATTAGCCTTTTATACTAGTATATATAGACCGGTGATCATTTTAAAACTACCATTTTTCTTTCAGAGATACTAGATATTAAGATAAGACTCAGAAAAATAAAATGTTAGATATTTTGAGTTGTAAAGACCCAAGTCATTAGTCCAGTCCTCTCACTTTCTAACCTGTTGGTCAGGAAACTAAGGCCCAGCATATGTAAGTGATGGAATGAACCAATAAAATGGCTCCTTTAGAGAGAGGCAATAGGCTCTTGCATCCGTTTGCAGGAATTTGGGTAAATTAGCTCCTATTCAAGACCCGCTGTGATTAAAGCTTATACTAGACGTCAACCAAGAATTTCTGAGAATTAGTACCTCGCATGCTGCTTTTAGTAGCAGATTGAAAAGTCCACCTCCCGTGTAATGGTGGAGTGTCAGAAACCAAATATTGTTCTCACTAAATGGATATAAACAGGAGGCCAGAAGGCTGGTCAACCTTAACTGCTCTGAAAGGTCAGAGCTAATCACTCATTGTTTAGTGGAAACATTGTTGGCTGAAGCAGCCTCTACCTGTTGGTCTCATGTTAATTTCTGTTTTGTTATTTCCTGCCTAAAGGTTAGGGGTGTGTCCCAAAGCCTTAGTAAAAGGGAGAAAAAGGCCAGAGCAAGTGGCAGTTCTTTCCACTAGAGGAAGGCTCCCGCCTGGCCCCCCAATATCGCCAAATTAATGTTTTCTAGTCTCTCATTTCGTTTGCCTGAGGTCTCCTCGGGATCCCTGAACCACGTGGACGTGAAAGCGGTTCCCACAGTGGAGGGCATGCTTAGGAAACATCAAGGGGTTGCTGGGTTAGAGGATCCCCGGGCCTTTCACAGGGCCAGAGGCCAAACGTTTCATGAGAATACCTCTAAGCAAGTCTCAGGTTGAGCCGTCTGAGTCCCCGTACAAGGTCTGCCCCAAGGACCTGTTCCATTTGCAGCCTGGAACTCAGGAGTGGATTTTATCTTCATTAAAATTTACAAGTGTTTTAACCCATATATTAATTAAAACGACTCCAGCCTGAATTGAAATATTGCAGTATCAACCCATTATCTAATAAAACAATGGATATGCCAGGAAGATTCTAGTCTCTCACTTTGGACGACCTGCCTCTACATCTTGGTGCTCTGATTGGATGTGGGCCAGTGTTTTCTTTGTTCTTGGGTTCCCAATGTCCACGGTGCCTGGCACACACTGGGTACTCCATAAGTAGACTTTAAGTGACTTTGACGAATGACTGAACTTGTCAAGAAAAGTTTACTTCCATGTCTAGCACACTGATCCTGCTAATAATTTTCTTCCCCATCAGAGAGGAATGATATATAAGTTGAAAACACACACACACACACACACACACAACAAAAACAAAACAACTTAAGCATTTACAAAACCAGTGCATCACACGATCACCTGCCTGGAGATTTATCCCTTGGCATGGAGGCTTCCAAGTTGAGGAGAATGAATTAATAGAAGTCAATGTAGCCTATAAAAGAATGAGACCACCTCACTCCGTGTATCAGAGGAGCTTAATAATGGCTATCAATCACTTCCGATAAATTCAAACAACATTTACTTCTGGCAGGTAACTGTGTGCCAAGACTGTCTCCCGCGTGCTCTTTTATTTATGGTAAAACAAAAATGGCATTACACTTTGTCAGGAAAGAATGCTTTAAGCGATGCTTTAAAAAATATATACTCTGCGCTTGAAACAGCTCCTTCCTGATTTATTAGTATAGATGCCACGGCGCACACGCTGTGGCCATTGATAGGAGAGGGATGTGGTCAGCCACCGTGTGAGGAAGGATTGATGCCTTTCCCATTAGCCGCGGAGTCTTCCTATCTTCCCCGCTCCCACGTTTTCCTAAGCAAGTACCAGTTTTCTTCTTCGTCTTTTAAGATACTAGCACTGACGTGCAAATGAAATAAAGTTCAGGTGCCTCCAGAGCTATGATCTTCACATGCTTTAACTAAACGTGCTGTGTGAGGAGACAGCTCTTCTGTGGGAACTTGTAGGGAATTCTGCTTTCTGCCTGGCATGACTTTCCAGCATTGAAGTTGCATACCTTTCGGCTGACAGTATTTTGACTTTTTTTTTAAAATATATATATTGTATTGATTTTTTACAGAGAGGAAGGGAGAGGGATAGAGAGTTAGAAACATCGATGAGAGAGAGAGACATTGATCAGTTGCCTCCTGTACGCCTCCTACTGGGGATGTGCCCGCAACCAACGCACATGCCCTTGACCGGAATCGAACCTGGGACCTTTCGGTCCGCAGGCTGATGCTCTATCCACTGAGCCAAACCGGTTTTGGCAGTATTTTGACTTTATACACTATGTGGGCCCTTCACTGCTCATGTGCTAGCCATCTAATTCCCATCAGAATATTTTCTGAGTGTGTGCTCCCCACCCTGAGCGTGCACACGTGTGTGCTCACACATGTGTGTAACTTTTAAGGTGATCTGATTGGAAACCACTCTGATTCTTTTGTCTTTGACAGAGAAAACAAGTGCCTCTAAGAGGCACAAGACCGGAAGGAGGGGAAAGAACGAGGGAGTGGATCTCTCTCTAACTTCAGGAAGCTTCTGGATGTATGCTGACTCAGGCGACAGTGCTTACCACTGTTTCCAAAGTGGTCAGCGTGCCTCAGCTTCTAGGGCATCTGATGGGCTCTGACCCTAGAGATGCTGATTTCATCGATCACCAGCTGGGTGAAGACTGGGAGAAAACAGTGCAAATTCGTGGTGGTTTGCAGATTGCATCTTAGATAAGTCCAGATATTGGCTTGGAAGTTTGGTTTTCAAATTAAATCTGGCTGAAACCGGTTTGGCTCAGTGCATAGAGCATCAGCCTGTGGACTGAAAGGTCTCAGGTTCCATTCCGGTCAAGGACATGTACCTTGGTTGCGGGCATATCCCCAGTCGGGGGCATGCAGGAGGCAGCTGATCGATGTTTCTCTCTCATCAATGTTTCTGGCTCTCTGTCCCTCTCCCTTCATCTCGGTAAAAATCAATAAAATATATTTAAAAAATTAAATCTGTTTAGCTGAGACGGGCTCTGTTATTTTGTGCACGCATTCCCCGCTAGTTTTTCTAAGTCATAGCGCAAGCTCCACCCTCTGACACCCACTGGTTCTCCACAATTCACACCATTGTGGGTGCTTTGGGCTGTGGTTAATAATGGCCGCATAGCCGACAGCATGCTTTGCTTCTTTGATCAGTGGGGTGACTTTGGACAACTCAGTAACCACTCTGGAAAGAGGCTTCTTGTCTGCCAAATAAGAGAACCGAGCGAGCACGCTGACTACAGACTATTCTGGAAAATGGGAGGAGGAAAGAAGAGGAGAGAACAGCAGACCTGAATCCCGTTCTCCTGCTCCCCCAGGGAAGATCCCCTTCGATTTGTTTGGCATATTACGTTCTTGGATAAGGACAGAATCCCAAATTAAATACAGATTGGGAAATCTTTGGGCTAGGAGATCAGTAAGCTTCCTTTTAGGATGAAGCTATTTTGTGATATTCTTTTGGAGTTTCCTTCTGATCGGTAGATTACAGAAGCAGTACAGAAAATAAAGCACTGTGCTGGTGAGATTATACCAGGTTTTAATTATTTTCTTTCTGTTGCTTTGTACAGTGCGCATACTCTGTCATTATTCAAAAATTCAGAGTAATTAGAAAAAAAGTAAAATATCTATACACACAATGTAATTGTTAAGAAATACCTATAGGTCTTAAGTTTTTATTGATATATATATATATATATTGAATATATTTATTGATATTGAATAGAGAGAGAGAGAGAGAGAAGAGAGAGGCAAAGACAGAAAAGTACACAACTACGGATCGATATTTTCAAAGCACACATTTTATAGAATATTTTATATCCATTAAAACATGAATTATGATATTTTACATAAACAAAATCAGCCACAACTTATATTTACTTCAGGTTCTTTCATTCTTAAAAATTATTCGGGCAGGTATAGTTTCTACATGTTGAGTATATACATTCAATCTAAGAGTTTTGAACACCAACTTATTTTCAGCGGTTGGTCTTTAGAAAACATAATAAAAGGAACATTGCCCTTGGTATTAATTAGTAAATGAGAAATATTACATACCGTTCAAAAAACTATTAACTTCAAGTCAAAGACATTCTCTCTATAGTTCACTCCTCTAACTTCTCAAAAAAAAAACCACACAAACCCAACAATCTAGAATCCACTCTTCCTAACGGATTCATGTGCCGCCTAATATTTTTTGAGCCGGTTTCTGGAATCACTCTGGCTTCTAAAGTAATCACTATTCAAGCGCCGATGAGCAGCGGAGCCAAAAACCATTGTTTTAGTTTCTGCTGCTTTGAAAACCAGTTTGTTTTCCTGGAACCAGTCTGCCAAAGTCTTTTTGCAGTTCAGTAGTTAAGTGAGAAACAGATTTGCCATTAAAATGCACAGTCGTGCCATCTGCATGAAGATGTATAGAGCCGTAATGACATATCCATGTGAAATCATTAATAAAAAGAGAAAAGAGGAGCGGGCCCGTGACTGACACTGTTGCTTAATAACTGGAAGGGGAAAGGGGAAGAGACAGCCCTGTGAAGAGGAACAGATTGATGTCTGTCGGAGCCATTGCTTGTCTTCTGACAGCATTTGGGCCCGAGCCCGCGCTCCCCACCTTCTGCGGGCAAAGCCCGTGGTTCACCGGGCCCGAGCGCTGTGAAGGATGAATGAACAAACGGCCCTGGCAGGGGAGAGGAGTTAGGGGTGACCAGCAGGTGAGTGGTTGTCATCGGGCGACATACGAAGCCCTGGCAAGGTCCCGAAAAGGCTTTCCTTCGGTGGAAATCACGTGTGTCCCTCATCGGCATCTCTGAGCTTTCTCAACACTCACGAGCATGATGGGCACTAACCACTGATGCTCCCAGGCTCGGCAGCCTGATCTCTCATTGTATTTTATACGGGGGGAGATGGAGTTCCTGAAGATGTGAATGCGAGGCATGAATTAAATAAGTGGTCCAGAATATCAATTTCCAATTAAGGAAATCTCTTTGTGAAGAAAATCTGGAATAAATACATACATCCTATGGTGGTAAAGTTATATCTTTGATCCTCTTATTTATATATATATATATATATATTTTTTTTTTTGGTGCCAAAGTCAGTGAAGAATATTTACTTCAGTATAAGCTGTGAAGGTTATAGAAGAAATTGTAGATATGATCGGCCTGGCCCTTAGGAGCTAGCAATTTAAAAGGAATTCTTAACCCATAAGAAATATATATACATATATATTCATACATATAATTTTTTCCAGCATGAAAAATATATGAAGGGGTTCATAACTGACTTTGGCTGGTCACAGCTTCTCTAAAGCTATAGGAGTCTTAAATGGCCAGGTAAACAGATTCAAGTGGAATTAGTCTGGGAAGATTTTTAAAAATATGCACATTTAGCCCAGCTGCCATGGCTCAGTGGTTGAACATTGACCTATGAACCAGAAGGTTATAGTTCGATTCCCGATAAGGGCACATGCCTGGAGTGTGCAGAAGGCAGCCAATAGATGATTCTCTCTCATCATTGAATGTTCTCTCTCTCTCTCTCTCTCTCTCTCTCTCTCTCTTTCTCTCTCTCTCTCCCTTCTTCTCTGAAATCAACAATTTTTTTTTTAAAGAAGACATACATTTGATAGTAACCCCACCTTATCCTGTGGCTATCAGTCATAGGTTGTGCAGTTTAACCTTCCGTGAGATGTGAAGCTGGATTAAATGTCTCTCTGCCTCTATTTGCAGACATGTCCTCGGTGACGCAAATACACACACGCCATGTGGATGACCACGGTGTGTGTGGGTGAAGGGACCTAAGTCTGTCTCCTTGGACACTAACTAGTTGAGTGACACTGAGCAACTCAGCCCCCCCTTCCTCGGCTTCCCTCCTGCCAGCTTTGATCCCCTTTCACCTGCCCTTTCCTTCCAGAATCCCGTTATGTTCATGACCATCTCACAGCGGTGAGTGCTGTGCCTGCGGTAACACCCTTCCCTGACCATCCCAGGAGCTTTGTGAGTGCCTGTGCGTGGGCTCCACGCATGTGCAAAGCACAGGATGGCGAAAGGAGAGAACCAGGCTTGTCTCCCCCCTGCTGTGTACTCAGAAAACCCAGGTGCGTGCCCAGAACTGTGCTCAGCATGGAGGCACTGAGAGGAGCAAGACAATGACAGGTCCTGCTTACAAAGCTTTTATTTCGGTAGAGGATGCAAGTAATTGAGGGATAAGTACACTTGCTAATGATACGAACTGATTCAGGAAAAGGTGCAAGGTGCTAGGGGTTATTTACCATGGGCTTGAAGGGAAACTCTTAGGGAAAGTATAATCTACACCAATAAAGGATAACATGCTAATTAGACTGGGCATCTTCCGGACAACCTTTCAGATGTCCTTCTGGACAAAGCGATGGTGGTGGGGCCAAGGCAGAGGCTGTTAGGGGCGATCAGGCCAGCAGGGGAGAGCAGTGAGGGTGATCAGGCCAGCAGGGGAGAGCAGTTAGGACAATCAGGTTGGCAGGGGAGAGCAGTTAGGGTGATCAGGCCAGCAGGTGAGAGCAGTTAAGACAATGAGGTTGGTAGGGGAGAGCAGTTGAGCAGTTAGGGGGATCAGGCTGTCAGGGGAGAGCAGTTAAGGGAATCATGCCAGCAGGGGAGAGGAGTTAGGGGTGATCAGGCTTGCAGGGGAGCAGTTAGGGACATCAGGCAGGCAGAGTGGTTAAGGGTGATCAGGCAGGCAGGCAGGTGAGTGGTTAGAACCCAGTGGTCCCAGATTGCAAAAGGGATGTCCAACTGTTGGTTTTGGGATTGGACTTAAACTGGCAGTCAGACATCCCCCAAGTGGTCCCAGATAGGAAAGGGTGCAGGCTGGGCTGAGGGTCTCTCCCGCTGCCACATGAATTCTGTGCACCAGACCTCTAGTACTATATAATAAAAGGTTAATATGCAATAGACTGAATGGCAGAACAACCCAACCATCAATCAAATCGTAATATGCTAATGATATGCTAAGGCTGCTCAACTGCTCGCTATGACATGCGCTGACCACCAGGGGGCAGATGCTCTGACCGGTAGGTTAGCTTGCTGCTGGGTTTTGGCTGATCTGGACTGAGTGAGATGGGCCAGACACATCCTGGAGCCCTCCTGCGGCCCTCCCCGGCCCAATCGTGCACTAGTGGGGTCCCTCAGGCTGGCCTGTGCCCTCCTGCAATCTGGGACCACTCAGGGGATGTCGCAGAGCCAGTTTCAGCCGGACCCCGCAGGTCACTCCCCTTGGAAGGGTGCCAGATGCAAAGCTCATGGCTGGCGAGAGCTGCTGTGGTAGTATGAGCCTCTCCTGATGGGGACTGATGGGGCACAAGCCTGCAGCAGGCACAGTGGGACTGGGTGAGCAGGAGCAGCAGACAGAAGTTGCAGGCCGCATTGGATTATGGGATTTGGCCGGATCCCTGCAGGCCACCCAGGGGGACCCCACTCGTGCGCACATTGTAATACAGTTGTAATATAGCATTGCATTAGTTTCGGGTGTACATCATCATCATTTGATATTTGTATAGATTGCAAAGTGATCCTCACAATAAATCTAGTTTACATCCATCACCGTACATAGTTACAATTTTTTTCTTCTGATAAAAACTTCTAAGATCTCATTTTCTTAGCAGCTTTCAGTTATGCAATACAGTGTTATTAACTATTGTGACCATGCTGTACATTACAGCTCATGGCTTATTTTATCTGCACCTTTGTAACCTTTGACCTACTCCTTCAAGCATTTTGCCCACCCCCTATCCTCTGCCTCTGGCAACCACCATGTATCTGTGAGTGGTTTTTATTTACTTTCATATTCCACATGCAAGTGACAATATAATAGTGTGTGTCTTTCTTCGTCTGACTTATTTCACTTAGCATAATGCCCTGAAGTCCCATTTGTAGTGTCCCAAATGAGAAGACTTTATTTTTTAAGGCTAAATAATATTCCCATAGAATAATATTTGAATAATATTATATTTTATTTACCTGTTCATTCATCAGTTGGTAATGAGGGGGTTTCTATATCTTGCTTATTATAAAATATGGTAAAATTAACATGGGGTGATTATAGTTTTATGAGTTACTACTTGTTTTTTTTATAAGTAGCATTGCTGGATTATAAGGCAATTCTATTTTTATTTTTTTAAGGAACCTCCGTACTGTTTTCCCTAGTGGCTGTGCCAATTTATATTCCCACCCTCAGAGTGTAAGGGTTCCCTTTTCCACTACATCCTCTCCAACACTTGTCTTTTCGATGATAGCCATTCTAACAGGTGTAAGGTGACATCTCATTGTGGTTCTGATTTTTAGTTCACTGATGATTAGTGATGTTGAGCACCTTTTCATGCACCCCTTGGTCATCTATATGTCTTCTTTGGAAAAAAAAATGTTACTCAGGTTCTCTGAATATTTTTTGATTTATAATTTGATTTTTTATATTGAGTTATATGTACGAGTCCTTTGAACTGCAATGCATAGTATAGTATATATACCTTATTTTCCGACATATAAGATGACTGTGCATATAAGACAACCCCCAACTTTTCCAGTTAAAGTATAGAGTTTGGGATATACTTGCCCTATAAGATGACACCCGGCGTATAAGATGAGTCAGGGGTTAAAGAGAAGATTTTCCTGCGTTAAAAGTCATCTTGGACACCGGAAAATACGGTTCTATGTATATTTATGTAGTATATAAGTATGAGTTACTTGGGTGTTGGAGTATGAGGTGGGGAGAGAGACTGCCAAAGTGTGCAAGGCAAAGAGAACAGGAAGTGCAAAGGCCCTGTACACATTCGAGAAATGGAGAAGAGGCTGGAGTTACTCCCCAAGGAGCAACAGGAAGGGCTTACTGGCTAGACTCTAAATACCATGATTATTGCTGAGAAAGAGTCCTCAGAAAAAGTTCCTAGGGATTTAGAGAATACCTTTCCACTTCTGCGATGGAAAGAAATAGTAGACATTATCTTAGACCTTGTGTTGGATGCATGTCACACCAAATAGCCTCTCTCCTAAAGGAGCTGCTTGCTTACCAGCATATAGAATGGCGAGAGAGTTTTCCGACGACTGTGAACACAGTAGATCACAACAGTTAGACCTGAGAGTCTGAGGCTCAATAATACTTACCTGAAGATGCCATTTCCAGAAAGAAAAAAAAAAAGCATCCAAATCAATGAAATTTGCTGAGCCGAATCATTCCAAATGATGGAATTGCCTTTCCCTTATTATTTTATTGGATAGAGGATTCGGACCAAAAACATCCCTGGAACTATCTGGAGGTTCCATATTCTGCAAGATGCTAGATCCTTCCATTTAAAGTGTGGTCTGCATGCCAGAGGCATCAAGAAAGCTTATTAGAAATTCGGAGTCTTGGATCCCACCCCAGACCCCACTGAGCCTGCGTTTAACAAGCTCTTCAAGGGGATTCTAGGGCACACTGGTGTTTAAAAAGTGCTGCCATAGGTACGGGGAAAATAAAGTCAAAATGATGTATAAATTAGAGCACCGAGAATAATTTAAAATTAGCGTTCTTGCAGCTAATGATCATTTTTAATGTAAAATTTCCTTCACACTTTCACAAATTCAAGTGTAATTATTGTTATGGAAAATGTTTTACTAGGAAACAATTACTCTAGGCATGATGCCAACAGTTTTAAGGTTTAAACTTTACTCACAACACAGCAAAATATTTGGAGCGTAAACATATTTCCCTGGGAGGGTAAAAATAGCCAGGCTAAATATCAATGATCAATTTACCGAAATGCCCTGCGAGAGAGGTTCCCCATAGTTCAAGGCAAAGCAACCATTCAGTGGTCTGTCCTCGGGACCCGGACCACTGGTAAGTAATTGTTTAGCCCTTCAGACCTTTCCAGTCACAATCCAGAACTATTTAGGGGATTCGTGTTTGAAATTTCCAAGAGTATTTGGACTTATTTGGAGCTCGAGTTTATGTAATAAAAACACATTCTGAACAATTTATTTAACTAAATTTGGAGCTCTCGGCTCTCAATGGATGTATGAATCATGGGAGCTCGGCCAGATGTTTTGGAGTGTGGAATTCAAAACGCATTAGCAGCGTGGCATGTCATCCAGTCTGAGGCAAAACATTTCTTCTCTCTTTCCAAAAGCCTTGTTTAGTTTCTATTGTAAGGCCTGAACTATGGTGACAGTTCGTAGCTCTAGGGAAACATCTAAAATCCATAAGTAGTATCTACCCAGACAGTGGAAATATGAGGCAATCATCTACACAATCCATGTCACACACAAAGGCTGCCCACTCAGCCATGCGCCAAGTCCAGGATGCCTCGTTTACCTGTTAGGTTTATTTCACCCTTTTATGTCCGACATTTTCTAGAGGATCTTTCGTTCTTTGCTCCATCCCCATCCCTCTCACTGTCAGCAGGTGACCTCCTTTATTCTTTTATTAAAAAAATATATATTTTATTGATTTTTTATAGAGAGGAAGGGAGAAGGATAGAGAGCTAGAAACATCGATGAGAGAGAAACATCGATCAGCTGTCTCCTGCACACCCTACTGAGGATGTGCCCACAATCAAGGTACGTGCCTGGGACCCTTCAGTCTGCAGGCCGACACTCTATCCACTGAGCCAAACCAGTTTGGGCCCTTCTTAATTCTTGATGAAGAAAATACAACGAATTAGAAAAATATTCTGAAAAGTCCCACAATGTCACCCACACAATGGTCAGAATCTCTACTTCTCTGCAATATTATTGTACCAATTTTAGCTTCTCTTTCTTATCCCATTCCTCTGAATCTTTCTCTTCACTTTCTTTTTAAAAATGTGTCCCACTATTTCATATAATCAAATCTGATCCAAGGAGTGGGTTTTCGATGAATGTGTAAGATGAAAGCTTTCTTCTCAAACATATAAAAACAAATGAAACACACCCAATTATCTTCTCCTGACCCTGTTTTTCCTTGATGGTATTTGTCTTTGTCTTTTCTTCTTCTCTCACCATCAGGCTTCTTGAAAGTAACACTCTTCAACCCTTGTTTGCTCCTGAACCAGCCCCCCCGACTCAACTGCAATGGTTGGTGGCAACATCATCAATGACCAACTTCCTGCAAGTGTACGTTACTTTTGCATCTCTTCTTGTGCTCTTCCGCATAGCAAGCCTTGCACCTCCTTGAAATGCTCTGCTTTGCCCTTCCTTTCTTGGATTCCCAGTAACCTCTCCCCAATGTCTCCTTCCAAGTCCTTCAAGTTCCCATTCTAGCACATCTCTAGAATTGAACTCCTTCCTTAATTTCCCTCCCCACCCACAAACTCAGACCCTAATTCCTTTTCGCCTCCTATTGGCTGACGTGCACTCCATTGTGCCCTTATCGACCTCAGGACCATTTTCACAAACTGCTAGAAGTGTAGTCCTTTACAATAAAAGAAGAGATTCCTCTTCCAGTTGGTGCTACGCTCTCTGCTCGGCCACGTTCCAGCACACAGGAACCCAAGAAGTCTAACGATCCTAAAACCTGGCCTTCCAGGTTGTAGAAGAGCAAAGTGTTCTAAAAGGACAGTATTTTATTTTTCAGTGGCTTAAACTTGTTAGCAAACCCTCAAATATTTAGAACATGCTAGATGGGCCTCCTATCTGCTTACACCCTGCCCTGCAATTCTTACAAGTGGGCCTTGAGGCTGAGTTCCTTTTTTGTTTTTTTGTTTTCTTTGCCATTTAAAGCTGCAGCAGACTGAACATCACAGAGTGTTTCTTTCATGCCTACCACAATATTATGTGTTTTAGAACGGTATTTGTTTGTTTACTATTACAGGAATCACCTGCAGCAATGGTTTTCAAAGTTTGCTGTGTGTTGGTCTCACCTGGGGATCTTGTTAAAATGCAGGTACTGATTCAGCAGGTTGCAGGTGGGGCTGGAGAGTCTGCATTTCTAACAAGTTCCCAGGTGATGCAGCCATCTTCAGACCATATTTTGAGTCTGAAGGACCTGTGATAGTTGTTTAAATGCAAATTCCTCAGAAATCCTGACTAAGGAGATCTAAATGGGACCCAGATGCAAAGCAAAACAGGGCTTTTCAAGAAGGCACCCAGGTGGGGCTGCGAAGATGGCCTGTAGCTCACATTTTAGAACAAATGCTTCAGAGCATGCTTCTCAAACTGTCCTGCGAATTGTACTCCTGACCCTGTGAAGATGCAGACTCTGAGCTAGCTAGACGCTGCATTTCTCACACTGATGCTCACGCTGTAGCCCCACCAACCGTTCTCTGAGTTGCAAGACTTTCATATAAAAAAATGAACTCAAAATGGATAAAAGACTTAAATGTAAGGTGGGAAACAATAAAAATCTTAGAAAAAATCCATAGGCAACAAAATATCAGACATACGTTGTATCAATATCTTTACGGATACAGCTCCTAGGACAATGGACACTAAGGAGAAAATAAACCAAAATAAAAAGCTTCTGCACAGCAAAAGAAACCGTCAACAAAACAGCAAGAGAGCCCACAGCATGGGAGAACATATTTGCCAATGTTATATCCGGTAAGGGTTTAGTCTCCAGAATTTAAGGGAACTCATACATTTTACCAAAAGGAAGATAAACAATCCAATTAAAAAAAAATGGGCTAAGGAGCTAAATAGACACTTTTCAAAAGTGGACATACAGAAGGGCGAAAAGACACATGAAAACATGCTCAAAGTCACTCGGAGAGATGCAAATTAAAATGACAATGAGGTAGCATCTCACATCTGTCAAAATGGCAATCATCAACAAATCAACAAACAACAAGTGCTGGTGAGGATTCGGAGAAAAAGGAACCCTCGTGCACTGTTGGTGGGGATGCAGAGTGGTACAGCCATTGTAGAAGACAGTATGGAGTTGCCTCAAAAAATTAAAAATGGAACTCTCATTTGACCCAGTGATCTCACTTATAGGAATATACCCCCAAAGAAATCAGAAACACCAATCAGAAAAAAATAGATGCACCCCTATTCATAGCAGCACCATTTACAGTAGCTAAGATTTGTAAACAGCCTAAGTACCCATCAGCAGGTGAGTGGATTAAAAAACTGGGGTACATTTACACAACGGAATACGCTGCTTTAAAAACAGAAAGGACTCTTACCATTCACAACAGAATGGATGGACATGGAAAGCATCACGCTGAGCGAAATAAGCCAGTCAGAGAAAGATAAATATCGTATGATCTCACTCATTGGTGGAATATAATGAATAACATCAACTGATGAACAAAAAACAGATCCAGAGACAGAGAAGCAAACCTCAGAAGGAATGCAGGGTAGAGTGGGAGGTAAAGGGAAGACATCAACCAAAGGACTTACCTGTGTGCATGTAAGCCAAACCAATGGACACAGACACCAGGGGGTGAGGGCATGAATGGGGGCGGGGAGGTGAAATGAGGGGGGTAAGGACACATATGTAATACCTTCATCAATAAAGAAAAAAAGAATCAAAAACTAAATTATTTAAAATCAGAAAAAATAATAAAAAACAAATTTAAATAAAAGAGACAACTTTATTCTAAAAACAAGAAAAGAAGCAGTCCATTGTGAGGGTTTTTTTTTACTCTAGAATAGCGGTTCTCAACCTGTGGGTCGAAGGACCCTTTCACAGGGGTCGCCTAAGACCAGCGGAAAATGCAGATATTGACATCACGATGCATCACAGTAGCAACATTTCATGGTTGGGGGTCACCACCCCATGAGGAACTGTATGCAAGAGTCTCGGCCTTAGGAAGGTTGAGAACCACTGCTCTAGAAGGGGCTTCTGGGATAAGATAAATTATCTAGAAAGTTGGTGGAAAATGAACCAATTAAGAGTGCAAAGATAACATGCGTGTAGGATGTTATAATATCATGGTAGCGCAGCCCACCCAGACACAAGGGGATGGGGATGGGGACTTGGGGGTAGGCGTACCAGGCAGGTCTGCTATCATGTCCTTAACTTTAGGGACTTCTCTCCCGCATTCACTCCACACCCTGAGCGGTGAGACAAGCAGTGTTCTCTCCGCTGACAGAAAACATAACGGATGAAGGTGAGAGAGCTATTGCCCAGCATTAATAAGGATCTCAGTCGGACTGCCCGACATTTATTATTTACAGTTTTTCTCACATTAATTGTTGGCACCGCCGTACGGTAGTAGATTGCAGGCCATGGGCCGGAAAGAAGGCTTTTGAATTTAATTTATCTCCTGGAAGCTAACAAAAGTCCACGCTGATTTATAAACGCACGATGAAAGAACATGCAATGAGCCTTAGAAGACAAAGCTGAAGCCATTCCGAAATCAGGAGCCTGAAATATTAGAGGCAGTTTGCTCCTCTCTGAAATCTCACACTGTTATTTCAATTCCTCTAAGGTCATTAATCCCATTTAATAGCAGCTGATGCAGAGCCACTTGGACTTTGGGGAGGGGAAAAAAAAAAATAACGGGCCGCGATGCCCTCATGCCGCAGAAAAAGAATACAATTCTTTTTCCTTCGCGAGAGGTCACATTTGAAGAGTTTGAGATTTGGAGCCGCTGTAACTACAAATTTAGCAAAAAAAAAAAAAAAAAAAAAGGAGGCATTTAATGATAGAGTTCACTTCAGCGGTTTAGGTTTTATTTTGAATGTTTGTTTTGTCTTAAAAACACTAATGCTGAAATGTTGTCTCAAATCTTTATTTTCAAATCACTTATTATATTACCATAAATTACAGGGTGCAGTAAAGGCCAGATTTAAAAGAAAGCACACTCCACTGTCTCATTTTTCTATAAATAACATGACACTTTATGAAATAGGAATTATCATAAAAGTCTCTCTCTCTCTCTCTCTCTTTTCCTTTCTGTAACTCCGGTTTGCGAGCACTGAGCTAATGGCCTTCCTCCAACCGGCTCCGTGGACTGTTCCAAATATAGGCGCATAATGGGTAGAGGTTAGCTGTAGGAAGTCTGAGAAAAAACGGGAATCTATAATTTCACCACAATTATAATGTTCCCCTTAAATAATAGTTAAGCCCATGGGGTGAGCGCTAACAAATACCTTTGAAAGGTGCTCTTATTACTTCCATTGTTTGGATACTTTCGCTCCCTCCCATTAGCAGCAGTAAAAGACCTGGGAGGTTGGGAGGTTGTGGTTAAGGATCAAGCAGAGGCCCTCAGCCGGGAGGGTGGGGCGCTTTGTTATCTGGAGGGGCCCGGCTGGGCCACGTGGACAGGAAGAAATCTCCAGAAGCTGAGAGGCTCCTTATCAAGATAAACCAGAACTCCATCTCAGCCCCTGAGGGGAGAAATTAACGTTTGGCTCAATTAGGATAAGTCAGAAAACAAAGTCTTTTTTTTTTTTCCAATAAAGAGACCAGATAGTGGCTCAGTGGTAGAGCATCAAACTATGAACCAGGAGGTCACGGTTCGATTCCCGGGTCAGGGCACAGGCCTGGGTTGCGGGCTCGATCCCCAGCGTGGGGCCTGCAGGAGGCAGCTGATCCCTGATTCTCTCTCATCATGGATGTTTCTCTCTCTACCTCTCTGAAATCAATACAAATATAATTTGTATATTTTATATTATATATAATAATTCTTTTTGTTGTTGTTGTTGTTGTTGTTATATAGAGAGACCAGATGGCTCTTTTAGTAGGTTCAGGTGTAAATCCCATTTTGTCTGTTTCACACCCTGCCTTTCAGAAAGGAAATGGACAAGGAAAACTATTTCTCCGGTCAAGAACCCAGCGGGTGAGGCAGACAGCTGAGTGGGACTCTCCTGGATGGAATATGCTCGGGTACCCAGCATCAAAGCGGGGTGTGAGCAGAGGTGGGCAGCGAGGGTGGTGCGCATCTCCATCAGTCAGGAGACCTGGAATCTCAGGGCCTGAGACGCCTGGACGGCAGGCCTGCGAGCTCTGTTGATCTAACACGTGGGGGACAAAGAAAGGTCTGTTTGCAGGCAAATCTCTCCCCAGGATCCGTGGGCAGAGGGCACAGTGAGACACAGACAACGGTCCCGGGCAGATTTATTGGTATTTCGGGAGAGTCCTTCTCCTGTCCCCGCTGTCACACACTGTGCTATTATGGATTGTGATTAGGGATGGGCTCCTGCGTCGTGCCAAGTTTCAAACCCACACGAAATTGTAGGGTGAGAGAGAGTCTGGAACAAAACTCCGGACCTCTCTCGGTGGAGGGTTTTTCTACTTCTGGCAAAATGTGGCTTCCGGGAGGGTGAGCTAGGATGCCTCAAAGGGAAAAAATGCTTCCAAGGGAACATTTTGATAATTGGAGTGTAAATACATATAAATCCAAAACACATTTTTTAATTAAAGGGAAATTGCTTAGAAAAACACATTGATCTCCTCTCCCCTTCCTCACACAACTCACTGGCAATCCCCCTCCAAAAGACAGTTCCAAAGGGGTAGCTTTGGGCAGAGGCTGATGAACCCATCCCGGATCGCCCCGCTCAGATCAAGTCTCAGAAACAGGCTTTTTAAAAATACACAGCCGAAACCGGTGTGGCTCAGTGGGTAGAGCGTCCGCCTGTGGACCGAAAGGTCCCAGGTTCGATTCTGGTCAAGGAGGGCATGTACCTTGGTGGCGGGCACATCCCCAGTAGGGGGCGTGCAGGAGGCGGCTGATGGATGTTTCTCTCTCATGGATGTTTCTAGCTCTCTATCCCTCTCCCTTCCTCTCTGTAAAAAAATCAATAAAATATACTTAAAAAGAAATACACAGAAGCCTTATTCCTGCCATTCTAACAAGTGTGGTTCCATATCACAAAAAATACAAGAACTGGGTTTGGAACTGCCATGGTTGCCTTCCCCACGCTGCACCCACCTACCGTGTTGGCACTTCTGTCCTGAGAACCCGCTCTCTCCACCATCAGGTTTCTGCTGGGCAGGCACCCCCCCCCCCGAAAGGCGGCCGCCCTCTGCCCTCTCCCCAGTTTCTCTGACCCTCCCACCAGCCCCAGGCGCCTCAATGACTGGGTGTGAAAGAGGCAGATTTCCTTGGAGCTTTGTTCTTCTCTTTTAGGCTCTTTCTCTCTTGTGGCTTTTGTGGCATCTTATAATGACGCTTCACAAAAACGCTTTCAGGCCTATCTTGTCCATATATAGAGATATAAAAATATGGAATAAGCAACTCTTCAGAGGGAAAGAACACGGGGAAACAATGGGGAAGGGGGGGGACCATGAAAAGCGGTATTCAGTTTCCCTCAAACATGTGTGCTATCTGCCCGTGGGCTCGTGTTTCTTTCTCGAAGCCCGACTTAGAGACACGGTTGGTTGCATGACCTCTTGGAGAGCCCTCGCCAGCTGCCTGCAAGGACAAGCAGAATTTAGCGTTTGTCTCACTATTTATACAAGAAAGGCCAAAGGAAGTTGTGCCGGTGGAAACGGAGTAATTAAAAGAGCACAGAGACGTTAGCCTTGAATTTTTAGTCCCGAGTAGGTTTTTTTTATTATTATTTTAACAGTGACCTTCCCCTACCCCCACGCAGGTATCTGTCTCCCCCACTAGGCTGAACTTGAGGGAAGGGGTGTGTCTGACTCATTATGACCTCCTCACTGCCTGCCACCGGAGCTGGTGCTGAAGGAAGGTGCCCAATCCATGGATTTGAAAACAGAACCTGAACCGAAATGGGTCTGGGCTTCCGTGTTCTTCCTCCAATTTTAAATGAGACAAATACTTTTCTTTTCTTTTCTTTTCTTTTCTTTTCTTTTCTTTTCTTTCTTCCTTCCTTCCTTCCTTCCTTCCTTCCTTCCTTCCTTCCTTTCTTTCTTTTTAAATTTAAAACCATGTGTGCTACAAAGGCAAAATCAATGAATAT
This sequence comes from Lasiurus cinereus, assembly GCA_011751065.1. Classification (NCBI taxonomy): domain Eukaryota; kingdom Metazoa; phylum Chordata; class Mammalia; order Chiroptera; family Vespertilionidae; genus Lasiurus; species Lasiurus cinereus. The sequence continues at coordinate 1,189,680 of JAAGEH010000022.1, forward strand.
ATCTGATTTATTTATCTGGACCTTGGGTACATGGATTGCATTTCTATTTCATAACCAAGAAACTCAGCATAGAAGTGTCTGGAGTCTCAACACTGTTATTACCTTTTGTCAAAAACAATTTAGAAATTAAAAAAGATGATAAGAAATCCGAATTAAACCTTCCCTCTTAATTCTAAATTTTAATTTGCCCTTTAGTTGTGGTAGACGGAGCTTTTTCTGCAATGGTAAATAAAGATTTGGTATTTGACATCAGTTTGCAGAGAAAGTCTGACGCTTCTACTTTGCAGGAAAGAAGTTTCTTCATTTTCTCTGCTTCCCCTCAGACGAATGGAGGGAGCATTTAGCAATAGCTCTGAAGATGTATGATTTCTTTCTCTCTCTAACTGAATTTCTTCTATTCGAGTTAATGATTAAACATACTGAGTTGCATAATTGGGGGGAAATGAGACTTCCCAGGCTATCGATGGCTTTTGATGGGTTACAAATTTATATGGAACAGATAAGCTACTGTATTTTCAATTGGACACTCCAAATGCCATTTTACTTCAAAGGGGAGGAAGCAATAATCGAACACCTTGACTCACTTCATATTTATGGCGATTTTCCCATTATAGAATACAATTGGACATAGTTTTACATCCTTATGAGCTGAACACACTTCTCTGGCACATGGAACTCACTGCCTAAGAAAAGGGTATTGTGGAGTTGACAAAATCAGAGACCTATAAAAGTCAGGTCCACGGCAGTAAACCATGCTTGCTAAGTATTCGGTTGCCCTCTCCACATAACAAGGAGTACCTTGACTTATCTTTTCTCAGAATCTCCTCCTTGGCCCCTATAGCTTAGACATGCACACACTGGTATTTAAAGGCACCTTATTTCTCTTTAAAGAGCCTGAGGGATGTGGGACTATAAATACCTATCACACCAATTTTAAAGATGTGAGGAACAACCCAAGTTTGTGCAAAAAAACAAGCTTAAAAATATTGCTTGGAAATTAAGAACTTATGAAACAATGAAATGACAGTCAAATGTGTTACATTATTTGTTGGAGACCAGAGGGAGGAACATAGAGAAACCATGCCATCCTACTGAGAAAGAGCCAGCGCCTGAGGCGCTGAAGCCATCCTCATGCTAAGAGCAGCGAGGATACCCCAACACAGGCCACGGTAGACACGGGGAGGTAATTTCCCCACTTGGCATAGGCATCTCTTAGAAAAAAGCTTTGATTGTCCTCTTTGTTATCATTACTTATCAAACACCCATGATGCCCTTCATGATGACTAAACCATCCACTGGTCTTGGAAAATCCTGCATGCATGTAGCTTGTGTGTAAAGGGGGAACCCAGAACTCTAACATGGGGGAAAGAATCAAGTTGATATGACTTTTCAAATATAATACCAGAGGTCCTTGCTTGGAGTCCTCAGATTTACTGTTCAATAAGGCAAATTGCACTCCTGCCAAATCATACAGCATGGAATTCAGGTACCATAACTTCTCTCAGCTTGTCCCCAATGTTGTTGTTAAGACCTAAGGCTTTGGGGAACAAGTTAGTGTTAAACCAAAAGAACAAAAAATCAGAAACTACAAATATTCATAGTCACGTTGCTGCACAAAAGGCAGATCGAGAAGAGCTTCACAGAAACCAGGCTTTCACGTTCTTCTGACTGAGATTCCACTCGCAGTGATGAACAAGACATTGTTCTTGGCCTCAAAAACTCACCATCAAGTTGGGGGTCACCAAGGATACAAACATGGAAAAGCAAACTGGATCGCAAGTTCATAAGGATAGGAACTTGCCCCATCAGGTATCCCTAACAGTCGAATGAAGTGGGGATCAAGACCGGAAATGCCTCCCCAAAGAGGAGTGTGGTGGAGCTGAATCTTAAAGACCTAAATGGAGATTAGCCTGGCCAAGGACTGGAGTGAGAGTGTGCGAAGAGGAGGGAAGGATAGAAAAGTCAAGTGACAGGCAGAGGAGAGCTTGGGACATCAGGGGAACGTGCCCATGATGTGGGAGGCTGGGGCATGCAGGGGCGTAGGGTGCTGTGGGATTTACACTGGAGCTTCTAACCAGGTGATTGTCAAGGTCAGTATTACATAAAGAGAAACTATACTGGCACCTGTAGAGACTTCTGGAGGAGATGAGTGGAATGACTGCAGGAGAATCATGGATGTTTTAACTCATTTGTGGTATCACCGTGCTTTATTTCTTTAGGTCTCATTCCTAAATGTAGTAACACTATTAAGGTGTTTGAGAGGACATGGATGATGCTTGTGCCTATTGGGGTGCTTCCTCCCTCCACTGGCGGGCCTACAGGAGAGGCACTAAACCCATGACCAGCAGTCCAGATGGTCCTAAAGGAGCAGGGGGTGCTTTTTTCTTCGGTGAACGGCCCCCTCGGGTGCTAGTTGGCAAGTCCCTGTGCTCCCCATTTCATCGTAAAAATCATCGCCGTAGCATCCCTGTCGCAATGGATTCAATCTGGCCTCGTGCTGTCACCTACCAGCGATCCTGGTCCTTCTTCAATAATCTCATTGTGCCGAGACCGGTTTGGCTCAGTGGATAGAGCATCGGCTTGCAGACTAAAGGGTCCCGGGTTCTATTCCGGTTGGGGGCATGTACCTTGGTTGCGGGCACATCTCCACAGTGGGGCGTGCAGGAGGCGGCTGATGGATGTCTCTCTCTCATCGATGTTTCTGACTTTCTATTTCTCTCCCTTCCTCTCTGTAAAAAATCAATAAAATATATTTAAAAAAATAAAATAAAATAATCTCATTGTGACCAGCAGCGATTAGCGATTTATTTTGCTTCTCACATGCCACGCTCTGTGCCAACCAGACACAGGCATGATTGGGCTAAATCCTCCCATCAGCCTCTGAGGCAGGTGTGTTATCATCATCCTTATCCTATTATGTACCCATTTCGCACATGAAGAAACTGAGGCTTAGAGAAGTTTTACGACTTGCCCACAGGTAACACCCCAAGATGGCAGAGGCAGGAGAGGAAGGAACCCTGAGCTCTTTACCCCAAAGCCTCTGCCCCTGCATTCTGCCCATGGGAACCGGTTCCCACCGGAATGTTTCAGCTTTTAACTCTTGTCCCTAAAATATTTCTTTGGAACAGAAGATACACTCTGCTTCAAATAAAACTACTTCAGCCTCCTAATGCCATTTGTGAAAAGAACCCTTCCTAGTTGGGATTCTTTGTGTCAATCTGCCTTGGAAAAATCCTCCTTTTTGTTGTTGTCGAGACTTTGGTTTTATTTATATTTTAAATCAAGATCTTTCTTCCTGTGGAGTCCGCCCGGCCTCCTCCTGGGACATCCTTATCCTGCAGGAGCGGCTAAAAATGGAAAGTGCAGGGTCCCGACCAGACTGGGCTCTGTAATTGCCTCTGTGGTACCCTCACCGCACACGCAGATGTGCAGGGACGGAGGGGGGGGAGAGGGAAGGGAGATGTTAAAATAGGGCTAAGCAAACAGCTTGCCCAGAGGATGGTAACCCAATTCGTAATTTAAAAGTTCCTATTTTCGTCCACCGCTCAGACAATGGGCATTTTAATTTCTTCTCCAAACACTGCCTGCGAACCCGGTTCAGAAAGTTATAATCCTCAGTATTTCCATCCACCTTTTATTCCTAGTCGTAGGTCAAAGAAACAAAGGAAGTATATGTGTGTTTGTTTTTTTTTTAATTTTAATTTGAAACATAGAATCTTTATGAAACCTTATTAGGACTGCTTAAATATTTCTTCTTACTTCATATGGTTCCCAGGACTAGATTTTTTAAAAAATATTTTTTATTGATTTTTTTACAGAGAAGAAGTGAGAGGGATAGAGAGCTAGAAACATCCATGAGAGAGAAATATCGATCAGCTGTCTCCTAGGTACATGCCCTTGGCCTGAATCGAACCTGGGACCTTTTAGTCCGCAGGCTGATGCTCTATCCACTGAGCCAAACCTGTTTCGGAACCAGGACTAGATTTAATCCAACTCCAATAACTTATTGTTATAGCACAAATCCCATTGGAAAAGCAATACCCCAGAGTTACATGTACATCGTTTTAAATAGAACCATTAAAATCAACTCTCACCAAGTCATCTTTTCTTCCCCAGTCATCTTAGAATTTAGGAGGCATTCCAGAAACCTAGTGGACTGAGCAAACATGTATTATCACCCTACTGAGTTCTGTTAGCAGAATTCAATAGTATCCCCTCAGTAGCCTCAGGGGCACCAGAGATACTGAGCGAATACTAACACAGCTGGGTGAAGAGAGGGAGAAAGTATTTGCATGAATTATAAAACTCTATGAAACAATTCTTTTTAAATCTGGCAGATTTGGGTTTTAAAAGGCGAGTTTGTGCTCAAACCACAGGCAAGATGCACCCAGTACGTTTCCCCACATGTTGGATATGAAGTCATCTTTTCTTTTCTTTTTCTTTTTTTTAAAATATATTTTATTGAGTTTTTACAGAGAGGAAGGGAGAGGGATAGAAAGTTAGAAACATCAATGAGAGAGAGAATTGATCAGCTGCCTTCTGCATGCCCCCTACTGGGGAATGTGCCCGCAACCAAGGTACATGCCCTTGACCGGAATCGAACCTGGGACCCTTCAGTCCACAGGCCGATGCTCTATCCACTGAGCCAAACCGATTTTGGTCTGAAGTCATCTTTTGAACCTCCCTTTCCACCTTCCCCACCCCCTCCCTGGACCACCTCATGACACAGAAGATAAAGCTGACACCGGTGCTGGGAGGGATGTTAGTGGTAAACATTTAACGTGCGTTGGAAGAGTTAAAGGCCGGCTCGGCACTTACGCTGTAAACAGGCAGCACATCCAGACAAAGGCGTATGCAAAAGAACAAAGGAAAAATAAAGGCCCCAAGAAAAATCTAAATAATTGAATGTTAGGTGAAAGCTCAAGATAAGAGAGCACATTCTTTCAGAGAGAGAGACATGTATTTTCTAACAAGGTTTTTGTAAACCTCCCCATTTTATCTTTCCTGTATTGTGTGTACCATCTTCATCATTTCCTAAAGGTCGAAGTGAGACATCTAAACACTCCCGGGCTTTCTATTTGTCCCAGGACTGGCCCAGAAGAAGGGCGATGCCAGAGCCAGGAGCGGGTATTCCGGTTATACTCTGAGGTGGGTGAGCCATACAGAGGCAGCAGAATGGAGATGAAGACTTTAAAGACACTTCATGGAATTACAGGATCAGAGACGCGGGCATGACCTTAGAGACTAAATCCTCCAAGACTTAAATAGTGATTGGAAAACAATAAATAAAGAGAAAAAATAAAAATAAAAAGAAGCTTAAAAGAGAAGAAAAAACAAAAAAAAAATCAGATATTCTAACTGAACTACTCCAGGTTACTTATTTTAGATCTTGATTCCGAGCCGCCCTGACAATTTTGTGGTAACCCTAGCTACACCAGAGATATGAGTGAATACTGACACAGCGGGGGGCAGCATACTGGGTGGGCAAAAGTGGGGTGAGAGTTGCCTTGTGAGATTCTTTTGAGTTAATAGAACCGTTGTAAGCATCATACCTTGCATGTCTTTACCCACACGGACAACTGTAAGACCTGCTTTCCCCACCCCTATATATTTTTAGAAGAATCACACTTAAAAACTCAGCATGTTTAAAATGTTTCTCCCAACAATATCCAACTTACATTTTCTATTCTTTTTCCCTGAGAAATTGTCTCTGCTTTCCCAACGGCATTAGCTTCACTTTGGGATAATTTTCGTCTTGTCCGTTTTATAATCTTGGTTTCCTACAAGTTTGTGAGTCTAACTCTCATTCTCCCCATCCCATTTTCAACTTTTGGTGAAACACTGTAATTGCAAAGATATATATGAGGAGTTTGGGAAGTTTCTAGGAAGCTATGGGCATCAGTGACTGTTGATTAAAGCAATGTAAATAGGAATTTTACTCAAGTTACTTAGTTAGCACAAAAACTGTCCAGGGGTATTTTAACATTGACGTCCACCTGCAATAGCTGTGGACTTAACTATCCATGAAAATGAAACCAAGAAAGTAATCAATTTTGTTGTATATATATTTTCATTATGTAACATAAAGTACATTATATTATGAATATGTATTAAATAGACTCAGAATAAGCAATAGAGATTTTTCTTCTCCTAATCTGATCATTTTAAGCTTTAAGAGTAATCTCATGATGATGATTTTTTAAATCTTAAAAGATACACTTCTAAAACCCAGTGATTTTTTTAAAATACCCTCACACTAGATATTTTAGCCTTATAGCATTTTGAAAGTGATACCACTTGAGAAAAAGGTTAGACCTCTACAGCCAAACTGATGGAGAGATTTTCCATATCAGATCCACCTGCCTCCTCACTGGAGTCCTAATTTGGCTCTCTTTGGAATGAGGAACCCCAGGACAACCTTTCTTCTTTCCCTGGCCTCCCAAAAAGTTACATATCCCCCAAACTAAGAACAAAGACATAAACAAAAAGGTCAGAAGAGGAAAGAGTGGGCAGCTCAGAGGAAGACAGGGGCACCCACACTCAACCATAAGCCACACAATGAGAGACCTTGTTACTCGTTACGATTAAACTGAAAAATAAGCAGTTTCCTTTCACTGGAGGAGCGTGTGTCTAAAAGACAAAGTCTGTACCGAATGATGGTCTTTTCAGAGAGTTATTACCTTAGCAACACAGACTCTCTGAGACCATAAGACCTATACTCACCGTGAAAGTGAAATGGTGATAAAATTGATCAAAATCACTTTGGAAAATTCGACTTTCTGAGCCTGTTGGTGAAACTATTGGGTAAGAGCAGAAATGTGAGGGAAAGACAAAAAAAAAAAAATGTGTTCAGAGCATCAGACCTCCCATGATCCAGGCACTGATAAGAAACCATGGGGCAGAGAATTAGGTTGACCTCACCTTATACAAATTCAATTTTTAGCTGAATAGATGAATTTCTAAAGAATTCATTCTCTACATATCTGAGGGGGTCTAAGAGCAACTCACAGGCAAATGAGCAAAGAGAAAGTAAAAGGACTATTGCTTTGTATACACATATGCATATAGATACACACATGTCTTTATGTATTCCTACATGCATGTCTTTAACTTCAACACAGTCCTGGTTTCTAAGAATTATTCAGGTAGTACGTGAAAAGGTATTGTTGATTCAGTAGATGGCACTCTTCCCACTAAGCCACTAAAAACGCTGGTGGAAATCACGCTTTAAGAGAAGGTGAAATGTTTTTGAAGTGAGGATACAGCTTTTCTGATCCTAATGATCAAAGATTGCATTTCAGTTTTAAAATCCAGAGTCCCGAGATTGATGTAAACACTTTAAATCAGTTATAAGTCCGATGAAATCAGTTATAACTATTCCACTAATTATTAGAACAGAAATGACGAGAAAGACAGGATCTGGCCCACAACCCCCGTATCTCTGAGTGCTCACATGCTAGGTGAAAAGTTAAAGTGATAAATTTAGGACATCGGACCCCAAGTCTCATCACATCTCTGACCTTATATCCCATCAAACAAAGAAACATGAAACAAAGCAAAAACCTTTCCTGGCGTGTTGCGAAGCCGTCCAGAGCTGGAGAAGATGGAAGACTTTGGTAGACACTCCGGCGGGGGTTCTTTGTTCAGCCACTTACCTTACAGCCCTGGGCAAGTCTCTTCAACGCTCAGGATGCCAGTCCTCCCTCTGTGAAAGCAGGGATCATAAAACCACCATCACAGGCTTGCCGTGAGGATGAAAAGCAAACTTATAAAAACAAACTTCCACCAGCCATTCAACAGACATTCGTTTCATTTCCTTTCTGCTTTGCCCTCTTCCTGAAAACCATCTTGGGGAGATCCATAGGGAGGTGTTCAGACGGTGGATTTTGAATAGATTAGTAAAGTAAAATAATAGTAATTCTGGTCTGGTAATTTTAAGCTTCGGATGCGAATATGGGCAGTCCTTTTTACAAAGGTGGGCATAAGAATCCTCAAGCGGGGGTCTCACCACTATGTTAAATGAGGTCTTTCTTTACTTTGCATATTCACAAGGTGTTGATTATTAATTGTGATTTTTACTATGGAGGAGCTGGTGCAACAGATTTAATCTTAGATGAAAATGATGTTTCATTTCTATTATGAACATGTTAGTGGACATTTAGTAGTTGAAATAAAAGTAAAATTAAGCAATACTTTGGAAGTGATTATGAAAAGAAAAATTATAAATATGTCTATCTTCCTTGACTGTTTTATTCATCCAAGTCTAGAGCCAGGATTTATTGTTATACTCCAGCACATGAGGATTTTTATAAAGCAATAGATTCCCATTGTCCCTAGGTCTACTAATATTTCACTGAATAGTATTAATTCAATAGCCAATTGACTTTGTATTATATGTGAAGAGTAATAACTATTTTATATTTAATAGTCCACTTTTCCTAACACATTGGGGATAATTTTAAAAATTCCTCATCCGGTCTAATGGCACAGACTACTTCACTTCATCGGCCTCTTCAGTGGCCTGTTCTTGATATCTTCATTATGGTGAGCACATGAACGTCACGTGAATAACATCCTTAAAAAAGCTGGCACTCTTGAGTTCTGATCTGTTCTCCGTGACGTAGAAGACACCGATTTACACTTCTGATTCCTCTGCTCTCTACGTGTCAGACGGTTAGTGAAAAGGCGGATTTGTGCTCTGTTACTCGAGATATAAAGCATGGGTGATGGCCAATCTCAATGGGCAGGGCTGGGGAGAAGGATTGATTTTTCACACTGATGCTCTGCTCAGGGGCCACCTGGCACAGGCGTGTTATGGAGGAGAGAGAACCAACCATTTCCTCTGCTGTTAGGCCTCCACCCACCCTGCCTTGTGGGCCAGACACCTCCCTGCTTTAGGGAAAGTGGCCATGATGTTTTGTTTGGGGGGTTTGTTTTGTTCTGCCAAGATAAAGTCGAGAAGAGTTTTTGCCACCAATACATTTTTCAAATTTCATTTCTTAAAAGCTTTTCATGTCACTTCTGTTACTCCTTCAACACCATGGCTTTCAAAGGAAAATAGACATACTTCCAAAGCGATAAGAAGGTGGACCTAGGGGAACATGGAATGCAGCTCTGAGAGAACCTGGAGTATGTCTCCAGATCTTTCCAAAAGCAACAGGGGGTGGGGAGAACCGTGTAAACAAAGAGTAGTTACTTAATGAGATAGGCAGAGCCTGTTGGAGGGTGCATTTCCCGCTCTGTCCTTAATTCACTGTGGGGTGTGTATGCACCCCTGACCCATTTCTTCTAAGAACAGGGATACTTCCAATGAATGGTGCTGTTTCACCATATTCAAGTAATGGGTCACTGTGAAAAACTGTGAGTTTCTTGGATGCGAGGATGCCATCTCATTTTTCTCTGAATTCCCCACCCGAAGCAGAATGCCGTATACATCGCAGGCTTTCCAAAATATGGCTGCTGAATAAATAAATGCATGAATGCATGCATGAGTGAATAATCTTTCAACACAAATTTATCAGGATGAAAATGAGCTCAGGGTAGAGATGGACAATCTATAAAGAATGGAATCCCGGTATGTATCTGTCATGTGAGATGTTCAACAATCATACACATACTATCCCCAGCTATGACACGCAATCATTTTTATTCACTTATTTCTAAAAGTTACTGTGGTTTGAATGAACCCTATCTCTACTTAAAGTTTGGCAGCGCCCTTTAAAATAAATTTATCATAGTTCTTAAGCCATTCCAACACCGAGGACTCATTTCCAGCATTTAGATATATTGGCAAATAGATCCGAAATTCTAGAGCCTTTGCCAACAATTAAGAAAATATTCTATTGTGTGCTAGTCTTAGTCTCCAGATAATAAGCTTGATTGATGATATATTGATACACAGCATTTCTAGGCTCCAAGGTAGATGCTCTCATCTGATTGCTAATGATGGTCAAAGCCTTCTGTTTCGTAAGCTGAATTTCTCAGTGTGGCTATGAGAGTTATAACAATGATTGATAACCGGATGTGACCTAAGTGCATAATCTTTTTAAAAAAATATATTTTATTGATATTTTTACAGAGAGAAAGGGAAAGAGATAGAGAGTTAGAAACAACAATGAGAGAGAGAGACATCAATCAACCGCCTCCTGCTTGCCCTCTACTGGGGATATGCCCGCAACCAAGATACATGCCCTTGACCAGAATCGAACCTGGGACCTTTCAGTCCCTAGGCCTATCCACTGAGCCAAACCAGTTTTGGCTAAGTGCATAATCTTAAACAAACACCGGAACACAGAAAAACACCTAAGTGCTTACCGGGAGATAATTAGTGCAACAAAGGCAACTGGGTCCTTCTGAGCCAATCAAAATGGACTTGCGTTTAGTGGCATAATCACGTGACTCTCCTGTCTAAACCAGTGCTGTGCACTTTTAATTTTCCCTTCCTTTGGGTCTGAATTAGACTCCTTCTACAAAATGCCCAATTTTTTAAATCCATTCAATAAATATGTTTTGTTTTTACAAAATGTGTACATACGTTATTCTTAGATACAAACTATTCTTTTTTTAAAAAATATATTTTATCGATTTTTTACAGAGAGGAAGGGAGAGTGATAGAAAGTCAGAAACATCGATGAGAGAGAGACATATCGATCAGCCGCCTCCTGCACGGCCCCTACTGGAGTTGTGCCCGCAAGCAAGATACATGCCCCCCCGACTGGAATCGAACCTGGGACCTTTCAGTCCGCAGGCCTACGCTCTATCCACTGAGCCAAACTGGTCTTGGCACAAACTATTCTTGATAAAAATTTACCTTCAATGCCACGGCTCCTGAGATAACCCTATGGGCCCAGAGAAGAAGCAAAAGTGTCCAATGTGTTGGGAAATGGTAGCTTACCCTTTCCCGAATTTCCCATGGAAAAATACGTTGGAATAGTACTTTTCACACCCATTTACATTACCAAGAAGATTGTTCTTTAAATTGAAAAATTAAGGATCTTCTCACAAAAAGAAGCTAGATCTAGTATTTCTTATCCTAGACATGCAATTTTATGCACATTAATAACCAAGAGTGGATGAGAATAACACAAAATAAGTTGTTTTGAGATGAGAAGATTATTCAGCAGAAGGAGGATTCAAGAGAGGCAGGTGGAGAGCAAGAAAACCTCCATTTCAGCTGAGACCATACTGAGCAGACTTTTCTGTGGATTTTTCTGCTCCGTGTCAGAACAACATGATACATGTGGTCTCTGGGTTAAGTCAATATAAAGTCAAGTTCATTGCGGGCATACCCACCTTTTAGGATATCGTAAAGAATTCAACTTACTGTGGTTTGAATGAACTAACATGTATACACCCTCTCTCCACTTAAAGTTTGGCAGCGCCCAGGAAAATAGAACATGAGCTTTTACTATGGGCTGTGGAACAGAAGCGGGTGATAGAAGTAAAGATACTGTCTTCCCTTCGGTTCCTCCCCAAATTAGTATCTTCTGAACAGTCTTCGGAGCTTGAGCTCTGGCTTCCGGTGACATAAAGTTGTACAGCTCTCTGGAACTTCACCAACGAAGGACCAGCTGAAATGATTCTGGCTGCAGATTATGTTAATGCCAACAGATTACCCGGTATCTCTATGGAGCTTGCCCTGGCGAAGAAGAGCCGATATGCATTTTCCATCCAGATCTCTTTAAAAAATTCACCCAAGTCACTAAATGATGCCTATGTTGAGTATGAGTCAAATTGCCCTCAGGAGAACGGTGGTGTGGAAATACATCAAGAAGATTACTCATGGGTAACTCCTAACAGAAATCTGATTCTCTGGTTCTTTCTGCAAATGGCACATTGAGATGACTTCACTCACCTAAGATTCTCCCCTGCTAGCCTTCTCATCAAGAATATATGCTAAGCACCTATAAGCCTAATGAAGTATGTCCCGACTATTAAAATTTGAATGATAAGTAACTCATAGGAATTTAGTTCAATAAAGCTTGCTTAAAAGTTGGGTCTTAATCCTTTCATCGCCTGATAACTAGCCCCTCTGAACTATTAATTAAGTTAGTCAAGTAACACTAAGAAACAAAGATACCTGATTATAAGGAGTCACAGATTTTTACAAACATAAAAAGACATTAATGCAAAAGAAGGCATCAAAAGAAGCTCCTTCCTACCCAAGACACATGCTCAGCCTTCACAACCGACCAAGTACTGTAAAGAGTAGACAAGGAATCCGCCATCTTTGTCAAGTTCCTTCTTATTTGATGTCAGTTGTTAAATACCTTTAAAAACACTGACTCGAACTCAAAATTTATTGCTCCCCTGACCCTGTTAAAAATACATTTTCATATCACTTCCCTATTTGCTTTGTCACCATTTTTTTAAAGGAAAAGTTGAAGATTAAAATTTTATAGGCTTTTATTACCAAGTTTCCAATACGTGTGGCGTCTTATACAACCTATTACAGGAGCCCCACCCTAGGCTGTTTTCTGGTTCCAGATCAGCTTGCCTATGGGCAACACCAGCTTCAAGGAGGACTGGCATTCCCTTTACGGGCCATTTCACATGCCGACTGGGGTGGTGTTTATGGCTCATAGCAAGGGAGCTTGAAGTGATCTTAGGTTTACTAGGTCACAGCCCTCTCTCCCCATTTTCATGAATAACACAGGTAATTATCTCAGACCGGTTTCTATCGGAAAGCAAAATTTATTACATTTTATAGGGGTGAACTGTTCCCAGTGGCTGCACCCTTCAATGCAGGTTTTCCTCGGGATTCTTACCGATTTCACAAAATAAGAAAAATGTTTGCTACTTCAATCAAGGTGTGAATAGTCGGTGGATGGGACTCCTTTATGAGGTTATTTAAGTCTGAGCTAAATCGGGTAATCAGCTCCCAGGACTTCCAGGAGGATGGAGCCAAGTAATATCATACTTGCTGGCGGCACTCATTTATTTTTATGAAGCTTTCTTCCCATATCTTTCTCACCCTGTCCACGCTAATTCACCGGGGATAGGTAGCACATTGTCCTCGTTTTGAAGAAGATTTGTTAGTAAGATAACTATTTTGAATCGAGTTGGAAACCAGACAAACTATCGATTGTTCCATGCTCCTATATAAATAAGATTAAAAAATTTTTCAAATATACAGCGTCAACTCAATAATTTCTAAGTTGTTCATAAAACTGGAAACAAACACACAGATATGAGTTTCCTGAAGGCAAGACGTTGAGTGTCTTACTTGTTTTGGTTTTCAGCTCCTAGCTCAGAGCTTCACTCTGAGAAATCCTCATTGAACGTGGTTTGTTGAGTGAATGTTTGCGCACCCGATATCAAAATGGTATGTAATAGTCTCCTCTCTGAGTCCCTTGTACTATGGTATCCTCTCCAGATAGAGTCGGGATGGAAAAAGGATCACTGCAGTCAAGTGTTTCTCTCCCATTTTGTGTGGCAAGTTTCTAACCTTAGGACTTTCTTTATCTGCACTTGTTGTTCCTTTTGCAGAGAACACTGGAGAGAGAGTCAGTGGCAGGAGTTGGGATCCCAGCTCAACCCCTCACTGGATGGGTGGAGCACAATTTAGACGCCTCAGGGTCTCAGGCACGCCACTGTGGGAACAGACGGGCCTGGGTGAGGCGATGGGGCTGAGGAAAGGGTGGGATTTGCAGAGGTAGCAGCAATGCCCAGGAAAGACACATGGTTTCAAAGCTATTGCCTTGCTATGTGATATCTTAAATGTCAGCAACTAGAATTTTCCTTTTCTTTTTGCATTGTCTGACATGAATATATCTTCCTCTTTCCTCTACCATTTCTAGGCCAGTGGAGGTCTCAGGCCAATGAGGAAGAAAGGACTGTACTTGGTTGGGAAGGAAGAATGAAAAAAAAAATCAAATTAATTAACTACAAACTGTTGCTCTTATTACAAAAGTAGCCATCCTGAAAAAACATTATTTTTCTTTCTTTCTTTCTTTTTTTTTTTTCTGGGAAGAAAGGGATTTCAGGGGAAGAGAATGCTTCCTTGTGGCCCTGCCACACATGCATTGCTATTCATTAGGTGCCTACTGTGTGCCTAACACTGCCAATATCAGAGTCTCCCCAGTCTGGCTACAATAATGCCCACTTTCTTGGTTGTCCTAAAGATTTAATAATTGAGCTGTTATGTAAGAAAAACCAGTTTTCTGGTAGAATAAAGTCATATCCTTTTTTTTTTTTTCAAACTTGCCTTTTCCGGTCTGTTTATAACTGCTTTTGTTGTTGTTTGTTAGTTAGGGCTATTCATCCCTAGGTCAAGTTTAAAATTTAGTAAATTTAGTCCACCAATGCGATATCTTTACTGCCTGATCTGTCTATACATCCACAAGGCGATTCATAGTTACTACTTTGGACCAGCCAGATCCTGAGAGGCCTTTGGAATCTAAGAAAAACTGAATTCTTCCCAGTCTCATTTTAGTGATAAGTATATTTTGACTCTATCTCAGTTCTCTGAAAAATCAGTAATTGTCACCATGATTAGACCAACCAGAAAACTCCCTGACCACAGTAGCTAATTTAGAATTTGCTCCACCGAACACTATATTTTATTCATTTCAAATGGTTCCCATGGGGCCAGCTCCCTCTATTTAAGAAAATAAAGAAAGTTGTGACTCAGGAGCTGACTAAAGAAACTGGTGGGATACAGAGCACTTGCCCCCTGAGTCATCAGTTCAAATGTGACCCCAAATTGCTAACATCTGAGTGTCATTTGCTAGCCTCAGCACGATCCCCGAAGGGAAGGGAAGCCGCATCACATCCACACCAAATGCCACCACAATCGCCTGTGGTTCTCAGTAGAGAAGCAAGTTCGAATGACCCACAGAAGTCACCTTTCCCTCCTCCTCCCACGTCTTCGCTGCTCTGTCCTGCTACAAACCAACGTCGGAGATATACTTTCAAATAAAATCATTGGCTTCTCAATTTAAAAAAAAAATTATTTTTGGACATGAGTTTCAACTGACACTCAAGACCCAGATACTTTTGTTTCATCAAAGTGTCATTGGCCAGAGAGGATGGTGCAATGAGTCCACTAATTGCTCCAATATCTTAAATATGAAGATGATAATAACTGTTATTTATTGTTTACTGAGCACCTATGATGTGTCAGGGACTGTGCTAGCATCTTACATGAATTCCATGAGCTAAACTCCAAAACAATACTGAAGAGTAGCTCATGTGAGCTTCCTGTTAGATGTGAGACTGAGATGCAGGTAGGTTCGGAATCGTGTCCAAGAGTATGGCCAATTAGGTGCAAAGTCAGGATTTTTTGGCTCCAAAGCCATGCATATATTTCCCACATCTTGCTTCCTGTGGCTGTTTCTTGTCCACTGTTTTCTCTGTGTTATTTTTGCCTAAGGAAGAACACTAGGCTGAGTCTTGGAGTATATTATTGATTAGCAACACAAATCTAGTTAGGTTGGAAATTATTCTAAAGATGTGAAGACTTTAATCTCTCAAAATATCTTAGTCTTTATCAAAGTTTTCCAAAGCTTTTCTACTTTTACTAGTCATTTCAAACTAAATAATTTGTGGATAGAAGTATAATTGTTTTAAACTGAGAAATTAGGTAACAGAAAACTTGAACTGCATGTTCATAAACATCTATAAAAAATTAAAAGAAAATTTCAAAAAAATATGGTGGCAGAATAGACAGATGTGTCCCGAGCCTTGTCCCTGAGCAGACAGAAAGAACAGCTGAGGGTCACATGTGAAAGAAAAGCAAGCATCACCAGAAAAGGAAGTAAACAAAATGGAGGCAAGCAACCTGTCAGAGAAAGAATTCAGAGAAATGGTCATAAGGTGGCTGAAAAGAATGGAAGACAAATTTGACAATATGAGTAAGAACAAAGAGAAAATGAAGAAGAACCAAGAAGAAATGAAAAATGACATTGCTGATGTAAAGAACTCAATAGAAAGCATCAACAGTAGTCTAGAAGAAGCAGAAGACCACATCAGTGAGCTAGAAGACAAGGTAAGAAAAAATACCCAAGCTTCTAGAAAAAAAAAGTAAAAAGCATCAGGAGAGCCTAAGGGAATTTGGGACAACACAAAACAAAACAACATCTGCATAATAGGGGGTCCAGAAGGAGAGGAAACTGAGCAAGGAATAAAAAACCTATTTGAAGAAATAATGACATAAAACTTCCCTGATTTGGGAAAGAAAAACCCACACAAATCCAAGAAGTTCACAGAGTCCCAAGCAAAGTGAATACTAAAAGACCGATGCTAAGGCACATTATAATTAAATTGGCAAATACCAATGACAAAGTACGAATTTTAAAAGTGGCCAGAGAGAGACAGAAAATTACGTACAAAGGATCCTCATCAGACTAGTGACTGATTTCTCATCAGGCCAGAAGAGAATGGAATGAAATATACAAAGCCATGCAAAGGAAGGGTCTGAATTCAAGAATACTGTACCCAGCAAGGTTATCAATCAAAATTGAAGGTGAAATCAGGAGCTTTACAGACAAAAAAGGACTAAGGGAATTTATTGTCACCAAACCAGCAATGCAAGAAATGCTAAAGAGTCTGCTATAAAAATAAAAAGAAATAGGAAGTGAAAAAGGAACACAGGGGTAAAGAATAAAAATGGTGACAAATAAGTACTTACTAATAATAACTTTAAATGTAAATCGATTAAATGCCTCCATCAAAAGATATAGGGTAATGGATTGGATAAAAAACACGACCCATATATCTGCTGTCTACAAGAAACCCACCTCAGAAAAAAAAGACGCACACAGACTGAGGGTGAAGGGCTGGAAAAAGGTTTTGCAGGCAAATGGAAATGAAAAAAAAAAAAGCTGGGGTAGCAATAGTTATATCTGACAAATTAGATCTCAAAATGAAGGACATAACAAGAGATAAGGAAGACCACATCATAATACCAAAGGGAGCAATCCAACAAGAAAAAATGATTCTGGTAAACATATATACACCCAACATAGGAGCACTCAAATGGTAAGAATTCCTTCTTTTTAATGGCAGCATAGTATTCCATTGTGTAGATATGCCATAGTTTTCTGATCCACTCATCTGCTGATAGTCACCTTGGCTGTTTCCAAATCTTAGCTATTGTAAATTGTGCTGCTATGAACATAGAGATGCATATTTTCTTTCTGATTGGTGTTTCTCATTTTTTAGGATATATTCCTAGGAGTGGGATTTCTGGGTCAAATGGGAGTTCCATTTTTAGGTGGTTTTTTTTTTGTCTTTTTGTTGTTGTTGTTGTTTGTTTTTAATATATTTTATTGATGTTTTTGCAGAGAGAAAGGAAGAGGGAGAGAGTTAGAAACATAAATGAGAGAGAAACATCAATCAGCTGCCACCTACACACCCCCCACTAAGAATGTGTCCACAACCAAAGTACATGCCCTTGACTGGAATTGAACCTGGGACATTTCAGTCTGCAGGCCGACGCTCCATCCACCAAGCCAAGCCGGTTTCAGCCATTTTTAGTTTTTTGAGGAAACTCCACACTGTTCTCCACAGTGGCTGCACCAGTCTGCATTCCCAACAGCAGTGTGTGAGGGTTACTTTTTTCTCCGCATCCTCGCCAACACTTGTCGTTTTTTGATTTGTTGATGATAGCCATTCTGACAGGTGTGAGATGGTATCGCATTGTCGTTTTGATTTGCATCTCTTGGATAATTAGTGACTTTGAGCATGTTTTCATGTGTCTCTTGGCCTTCCTTCTGTCTTCTTTTGAAAAGATTCTATTTAGGTCCATTGCCCATTTTTTATTGGATCATTTATCTTCCTTTTATTAAGTTGTATAAGTTGCCTGTAGATGTTGGAAATTAAACCTTTATCAGTGATAACATTTGCAAATATGTTCTTCCATACAGTAGGCTTTCTTGTTGTTTTGTTGATGTTTTCTTTTGCCATGAAAAAGCTTTTGATTTTGATGTAGTCCCATTTGTTTATTTCTTCTTTAGCTTCTATTGCCCTAAGAGCAGTATCACTGAAGAAGTTCCTTCGGCATATGTCAGATTTGGCTACCTGTGGATTCCTCTAATATTTTTATGGTTTCCCATCTTATGTTTAAGTCCTAACATTTGCAAATACGTTCTCCCATACAGTGGGCTTTCTTGTTTTGTTGATGGTTTCTTTTGCTGTGAAAAAGCTTTTTATTTTTGTGTATGGTGTAAGTTGGTAGTCAATAAAATATATTAAAAACAAAAAAAACAAACAAAAAAAAACACACACAAAAAAAACAAAAAAACACACAAAAAATAAACCACCTAATAATGGAACTCCCATTTGACCCAGTAATCCCACTCTTACGAATATATCCTAAAAAATTAAAACACCAATCAGAAAGGAAATATGCACCTCTATGTTCATAGCAACACAATTTACAATAGCTAAGATATGGAAACAGCCTAGGTGCCTGTCAGCAGATGAGTGGATCAGAAAACTATAGTATATCTACACAATGGAATACTATGCTGCCATCAAAAAGAATAAATTCTTACCATTTGCAGCAACCTGGATGAAACTAGAGAGCATTATGCTAAGTGAAATAAGCCAGGCAATGAAAGAAAAATACCACATGATCTCACTCATTTATGGATAATAAAGAACATTATAAACTGATGAAAAAAAAGATAGATACAGAGGCAGCAAAGCATCAAACAGACTGTCAAATTACAATGGGAAGGTTAGGGAGAGGTGGGGAGATAAGAGATCAACCGAAGGACTTATGTGCATGCATATAAGCATAACCAATGGATGCAAGACACTGGGGAGTTAGGGTATGCATGGGAGTGGGGGAGGGGGGCAATATGCACATGTAATACATTAATAAAAAAATGGAAAAATAAATAAACAAACAAACAAAAGAAAAGCAAACTTCATGATAAATATTTACCTCTGAGTTATCAAAAGATGGTTTAACTTTCTCTTATTCCAAGTACTCTTGGAATGCTATTCTTTGAATGTATGAAACTAAACATTTTTTTAAATATCAAGTATAAATTTTCTCGTTTGAGAGAACAGTTATTTTGTTTAAAGCAAAATCCCCTGGAATAACCTATTATGTCAATATCTGATTGGCTGAATTAAGAAAAAACACTTGCTCTTTTGCTAGTCAGAGCCTTAAGACATAAATACTAGATGGATTAAAAAATGGAGTTCCCCTTGTATTCCTAAGTGTTTTCATCATGGTTGAAGCCATAGAATGCTTTCTTGTGCCCATTGGCATGTCCTAAACCAGAATGGACCCGTCTCTCAGCTGGTGTTACCATCATTGATTCCAAGACTTTTATTTGGGAACTGATAGTCTGAGATCAAAAAAATGTAGTTAGTGTATCTCCTGGGGCGAATGAAGACTGTTGTGTCTCTGGGTTCTGAGTGGTCATGCAACTGAGGCCCAAAGCCAACCCCTTGGGGTGAAATGCAAGGTCTGGTGAAAGCCTTCCCATGTAATTCAACTGTGGCCTCACAGTGAAATTTGATGGTGCGTAGTAAGTGTAATAGCATATCACAGCTACAGAAATCAGCAGAAACAGCACGGCAAACACGCATTTAGAACAACAGCCATAACCACCACCAAAAGAATACCCCCAGCTTTGTGAGTCACAGGGCATTAAATTCATGGTATAAACCGTGATTAACTTATAAACATGCTCTCATTACCCAGTCCCGGTGCAGAGCCGCGCCTGTTGGGTTTCGCTGCAGGCATGACACCTGTAAGTGGGGTCAGCAGGATCTGAACCCTTGCTGGCAGTGCCAGGGAGAAACGCTAGGCTCAGCCATGTTCACCTCCCAGAATTCTGAGCACGCGGCTAACGGAATCCAAGTTTCTCACCTACGTGAGTGACTGCAGATAGAAAGTCACTTTGGTTTACCAACTCCCAGGAGGGAGATAGCTGATAGGATTTTAAAAAACGGATTTATTTTCCTAGATGTCTGGGCAAAATTGTGAGCAACACTTCTAGACTTGGATAGCTTAAAGGAACATTCCTGAATACTTGGACGTTTAAAGAGCAACTTGCTCTATTTGCTGAATTAAGTCTAAATCATAGTTTGAAAATAGATTATCTGTGGCCTGGATATGTTTTTGTTTTGGTCCCCTTCTCTCATGTATGTTCCCTGCCTGAGTAAAATAGATGGTACACACACACATACACACACACACACACACACACGCACGCACGCGCGCGCACACACACCCCTCATTCTATTACTTAATGTCTTTCCTTACCCTGTGGCCTCAAAGTCTTATTGGCAGCCCCGCCAGCCCATCTGCTCTCCTGGTCCCCCCTTCCTCCCTCTCTGAAAACAGTAAATCTTGTAGAAACTGCCAGGGAAGAAGTGGCCCAAAGTTACCCTGGGGAAAATATGTTATAACGAAACCGGATAAATCACCACGGGATAGCCCTTGAACCTCCTGGTTCCAAGTTACACTTTTTTGAAGTTCTTAGTTTAGTAATCCTCCGATGAAAAATTCGCACAGCTCCAAAGGGAAGTCCCTGAAGAATTTTGACTCTTTCCGTTGTCCCATCGCCGGCTCCCTTTCTGCCATCACTGCCCTTCGCAGTCCCCCTTCCTTTCTGCATTCCGCTCTTGTGTTCCCGTCACTGTTTCCTTGAGATCTTCTTCTTATAAAGGCCGTGTCTTGCAGGTCTGGGCCTGGGTTCGTTTTTTGCTTCGCATGTTCCCGGGAATCATAAACCATGCCAAAGCCAGTTGTGTGGCCGCCACCAAACTGGGTTCTGAATCCAAGAACATAGATGTATCTGGTGTGGTCGTAGACATTTGGCTAATTTCTCCTGAGCTTCTCTTTTAGGGGCTATTGCCTTCCCAGGGTGAAGGACGCTGCTGAGCACTTGTTTCTGCTGAAGTAGTCTGTTGGCCATGATGTTCCTGGTCCGGGTAGTTACTGTGTCATTCATGGTGACAGTTCATCCTCAAACAGCCAGGGAGGGTTATTTTTTTAAAAATTTTTTATTAATGTGTGACCTGTATACATATCTTCCCATTGTCCCCTCACCCCCATGCATATCCTAACCCCCCAGTGTCTTGTGTCCATTGGTGATGCTTATCTGCATGCATACAAGTCCTTCGGTTGATCTCTTATCTCCCCCACCTCTCCCTCACCTTCCCGCTGTAAGGTGACAGTCTGTTTGATGCTTTACTGCCTCTGCATCTATCTTTTTGTTCATCAGCTTATAATGTTCTTTGTTACCCACAAATGAGTGAGATCATGTGGTATTTTTCTTTCATTGACTGGCTTATTTCACTTAGCACAATGCTCTCCAGTTCCATTCAAGTTGCTGCAAATGGTAAGAATTCTTTCTTTTTTATGGTAGCATAGTATATTTCCTTGTGTAGATGTACCATAGTTTTCTCATCCACTCATCTGCTGACGGGCACCTAGGCTGTTCCCATTTGACCCAGCAATCCCACTCCTAGGAATATATCCTAAGAAAGTAGAAACACCCATCAGAAAGGATATATGCACCCCCTATGTTCATAGCGGCACAATTTACAATAGCTACGATTTGGAAACAAGGTTACTTTTTGATTCACCTGCTCTTGCCATCAAACCCGCAAGAATGATCACAACCACAGCTCTGATGGATGGTTGGTCAGCTTCTTCCCACTGCCAAGGAGCTTTTACTCAAAGAAAATAATTAGCTCCAGTATTAAAAAAATATATATATTTGTGAGCAGATATTACTTAAACAACAACATGACTCGTTATAAGAAGCAAAATTGGTCTTATCTCAGAATGCTGTATCTTTCTGATACTGGATTGAGTGTCATACACTGCCTTGCAGAACCTTTTGGGTGAAAATGAGTTATGGGTGCTTCCTTCTTCTACGTCGGAGACTTTTTAATAAACTTCCTCTTTAAAAAAAAAAAAGACTTTATTTAAAAACGATCACAGGGCCACTGCATGCTGTTGTGGGGTTTGGGTAATACACCAAGTCGCATCACCAGGCAGCCTTTCTCATTGGTGTGTCCAGAAGAAGTGCCTTTTCTAATTTGCATAAAGGCATTTTACAGGCTCGTGGCAGCTCTGTGTGTTCACATACAGAATTCCCAACGAAGCGGAAAATTGTTCCGATCTGTAGTCGTAAGAAGGCTCGCACCCTTGACCTCTCTCAAATGAACCTCTTGGAATGAGGCTTGCTCCATCCCGAATGGTGAGAGCCGCGACTGCTGAGACTAACAAGTGAGTGAGCGTCTCAATTGTCATGTGGTAACATGTACAATATGCCGCTCAGAGCAAGTGATGACTTGGGGATCTTTTTTCCCAGCACTCAAGATGCAAATTTGCTTCTGGTTTCTGTTAATATAACAAATAAGGGCCCTGCTGTAGGGGAGTATTTTTATGCAAAACACCGACTGTCAACTTCCCAGCAGGAAAGTCTTGAAGTTCCTCCCTTTGATGTGTCAGGAAGCTGGCATGACATTAGAAGAGGGAGAGAGCCCTAGGTCAAATATAGCATGTTGCCTCAGATTAGGTCTGAGCCAGTCAATCTCTTTGGGCGCTGTATTTCATGGCTGGAGAGAACGTAGATGTCGAAGAATTTTGCCAGTTTCTCCCCAAATTCTAGAGCTATTTCACATTTGAAAATACTTACAGACTTGGCTTGTAGATGGCAAAAATCCAGTGATAATACTCTGTTGTTTTAACTCTTTGAGAAAAGTAATCAAGTGTAGAATAGAAAGTACATTAGTATTAGAGTATAACCTTATACATTTTAAAATATTGACTTAATTTCTTAATATTGAAAAAAAAAATTTCCCCAAAGCCCAAAAATAACAGCTTAAGAAGATCAATGTATTTTGATAAAGTAAGATCTAATGTACTTACATGTTTTTAAACCAAAAGACTAGATTTATTTCTCATTTACGTTAGCCACTGAGATATTTTGTCCCTAAATCAGAGGATCATCATGGAAGCAGGGTCAAAACTCTACTGTTAAACTCCACGATTCAGTCAGGATGGACTACATGATGTTGGAGTTGTGAAATAAGGTCCAGAATCCTCATGGCGACCCTCTTTTTTATTCGCCTCTTAGGTAGGGATGGAGCGAAGACCAGGAGCCCAGGCTTTGTTGAAGTTTTGCCATTTTGTGGCAGGACCACCCAGAACCCAAGAGCTCAGAGGCTGCTGGGACAGAGCAAGAGAGGACCAGAGGGTTCCCACAGCCAGCCCTCGGAAGTGGGGTGCAAGGATCCCACCAGCGCATCTCACTGGCCGCACAGGTAGAGTCTGTTTCAGGGGAGCTGAAGAAACCTGGTCTTCCCTGTGCTGGAGAGGATGCGGTCACCAGTGTTGTCTCCGCTGTCCTTAGACAGAGATAAAGGACCCTTCACAGTTTTATCAGCCTGGCTTCATATCCTGGGACATGACTCACTCGGAAATCTCTCTCTTTTTTAAAAATATATTTTATTGATTTTTTTTTAAGAGAAGAAAGGAGAGGGATAGAGAGTTAGAAACATCGATGAGAGAGAGACATTGATCAGCTGCTTCCTGAACTCTCCACTGGGGAGGTGCCAGCAACCAAGGTACATGCCCTTGACCGGAATAGAACCTGGGACCTTTCAGTCCGCAGACCGACCCTCTATCTACTGAGCCAAACTGGTTTCGGCTTTTTTTTTTTTAATATGAAATCTCTTCATGTTTAAGTTTTCTCACATAAAATGGCAGGCCTTGTGATATTTGCATTGTTTTTGTCACTTTCATTCTGACTAAATGTCCATCTTTATCTTCAAGGTTAATGTTTAATTCCCAAACGTTTTATGGCAATATTTAAAATCATTACTGATGGTATTTAAGCTGAAATTTTTTTTATGCAGGACCATCTATACAAGGAAATGAATGTTCGTACAATGAGCACACAATGAAAAAATAACTTAGTTAAGACTCTACCCTGAAACAACTCAATTTCACTAACAGAGATAAGAACCAAAGTTTTCCCTTTGCCCTGGCTTGTGACACATGCCCGATTGTACATAGATAGAGCAGATTGAATTTGAGCAGATAATTCATTTTTTTTAAAATAGCAGATACTATATAAAAATAGCAAGCACTCCTGTCAACAGAATGAGCAGAGCATCTTATATGATGTTCAATATTTTTTGAATTTGTAAGTATAAATGATTGCAAAGAAA
Source organism: Lasiurus cinereus (assembly GCA_011751065.1). Lineage (NCBI taxonomy): Eukaryota > Metazoa > Chordata > Mammalia > Chiroptera > Vespertilionidae > Lasiurus > Lasiurus cinereus. The sequence goes on from JAAGEH010000022.1 coordinate 1,213,833, forward strand.
TAATACTCATGATATATGTGCGCACATATGTGTCTCCATATCACATTGTACATATATACATATACACAGAAATAAATATGCATGTACCTAGCTATAAATGCATATAATAGCTAAAAGTCCTGGCAGGAATCTTATGATGGCTAAAAACCCCCTCCATACCTAAGATTCTTCAAAATTATTTTTTTCTATAACATTAGTTCTCTATTTTTTTCTGCTTCTTAGTAAAGTAAAATGACTTACCATTCTGTATCAGTTATAATAAAACTTAAGAGAAGATATTAGTCTCTATCAGAATGACCAGGAAGTGGTGGTAGCATATAATATTTAAAAATACTCGCTGAGCTGAAACTGGTTTGGCTCAGTGGATAGAGCATCGGCCTGGGGACTGAGAGGTCCCAGGTTCGATTCCAGTGAAGGGCATGTACATTGGTTGCGGGCACATCCCCAGTAGGGGGCGTGCAGGAGGCAGCTGGTCGATGTCTCTCTCTCATCGATGTTTCTGGCTTTCTGTCCCTTTCCCTTCCTCTCTGTGAAAAATCAATAAAATATATTAAAAAAATAAACAAATAAAAATAAAAATACTCTCTGATCCCTGATTTTGCAGCTGTTTTGATGTCAGATATAAATTGTGACATACAAATCACTCAATGGTCCTCTTCCACTCTGAGTAGGATTACGATTGTTAGTCCCTTTGTGGTTGGCTGGGTCACGTGACTAGTGGCCATGAGCTGTGAGCAGGAGTGACACATGTCCCTCTGGGCCAGAGTCCTTCGTGGATCGTGTGAAGCTCTTTTTCCCTCTGACACACAGACCAGCCATGTGGTGGATGGGGAGTGCCCTAGAGTCCTGGCCTCTGGGTAAGTGCCCTGGACCTTAGTGGATGTGTAGGTTGAATGGCAAATAAATAAATCATTTATGTCTTAGTCTCTCGAACCTGGGGCTGGATTGTTATTACAGCATCATCAGCTTTTCCTTATAATCCAGAATTCTGTGCCTCGCTTATACCTGTCTGGATCACCCATCCCTGACTCAATCTCAGCAAGAAAAGGAATACGCTAAGATTTAGTGGGAGAGTAGAAACTGAGATAAAATCAGAACGCAGCTTGAGTAGAGAAACGTCTTTGATATATTCTTGGTATTTTTAAAGGGTAAAGTTGTAGGATCATTATGAAGCGAAAGGATCCAATCTGAAAAAGCTACATATTGTATGATTTTTTTTTTAACTGTATGATATTCTGGAAAAAAGCAAAAGTGTGGAGAAAGGAAAGGGAGCAGTGTTTGTCAGGGGTTGATGAGGCAGAGCATAGAGCAGTGGTTCTCAACCTTCCTAATGCCACGACCCTTTAAGACAGCTCCTCATGGGGTGGTGACCCCCAACCATAAAATTATTTCCGTTGCTACTTCATCACTGTAATTTTGCTACTGTGATGAACTGTCATGTAAATATCTGATAGGCAGGATGCATTTTCATTGTTACAAATTGAACATAATTAAAGCATAGGGATTCTTCACAAAAACAATATGTAATTATATATTGTGAAATATTTATTTCTAATGATAAATGAAATTTTGTCTTGAATCGTAGTGTAGCATGGGCAACAGTCTTCATATGACAACAGTAAACTACATGGATACACTTTGCTACACTGAGGAGCGGTGTGTTGGTTCCTAAGACCATGGGGAATAGGTGTTTTCCAATAGTCTTAGGTGACCCCTGTGAAAGGGTTGTTTGACCCCCAAAGGGGTCGCCACCCACAGGTTGAGAACCACTGGCATAGAGGATTTTCAGGGCAGTGACACTCCTCTGTGTGATACTACAATGGCGAACACATGTCATTAGACATTTGTCAAAACCCATGGAATGCACAAGACCAGGGATGAAGCCTAATGTGAGGTATAGACTTTGGGTGATAAAGATTTGTCAATATGGGTTCCTCCAGGTTAATGAATGTTCCACCTGGGGAAATTGATGATGGGAGGCTGTGGGTGTGGGGGTAGAGGGAATATGGGATCTTTGTAACTTCAATCTAATTTTGCGGCGAACCAAAAGCTGCTCTAAAAATAAAGGTGTTTTTTTTTTTTAAATTAGAATTTACTTTAGGTTACCAAAAGATTGCAGAAGTCTTCTGAGCATATAATCCATCTTTCCTTATAGTGTTAAACCCATAGGGGAAACATGTTTATTTATATTGTTATTTTATATGATGCACATTCATATGAATGTGCAAAACAAGAATATCAACACAATCTTATAGCCTAGTAAGCTGATATTACAACAGTGGTTCTCACCCTGTGGGTCGCGACCCCTTTGGGGGTCGAACACACTTTCATAGGGGTCACCTAAGACCATTGGAAAACACAGATACGATTCATAGCAGTTGCAAAATTACAATTATGAAGTAGCAACAAAAATAATTTTATGGTTGGGGGTCACCACAACATGAGGAACTGTATTAAAGGGTTGCGGCATTAGAAAGGTTGAGAACCACTGTATTACACGAAGACCAACACACACACACACACACACACACACACACACACACACACACCCTTATTGAAAAACAAGAAACGTGCCTTCCCTGAACCAGAAACCAGGAGCAGTTCTGGAAGGAGAGGAGGTAACTGGTGTCAGATTGTCAGGTTAAGCGTGAAGCCATAGACCCCGATCTATGTAGTAAAACTTCTGCAATAGGTGGCTGTGTGTGCTAAGGTACCAGAGAGTTCGTGGTGTAGCATATGGTGAGCAAAAGCGACTCCCAGGGTCATACCGGGATGATTTATTGGGGTATCATCATAAGGGCAGCCAACTGAATAAGCCTCTCTTACATTTTTATGAAGAACAAATAGCAACTGGGAACACACACTTTGTAATTGAGGCTGAAGAAGTTCTGTGCTCTGAGTGGCTGGAAATACTTCAAATAATGTGGATCTCTCATCTACTAGAGACCCGTGGGTAGTGAGCATGTTACTACATCTATCCTTTCCCTAAAACAATCATTAAAGCAGGCTTTGCGAGCATCCACAGCATTCCAACTGAGACAGTGGAGAGTCACAGTTCCGAATATTTATATGCCACCAAAAAGCATCAAATACTTGAGAGAAAAAAAGAACATTACAAAAATTAATATCTAATGAAAAAATAGAAGATCTCATTAATAACTGATGAAGTTAACAGACAAATGGGTGGGGTTTAAATAATTATAACAAATGTAATGATAAAATTCAATAGGATATAGCAACAATAAAAAAAATCCAGCTAGAAATTTTGGAAATTAATAACAACAACAGTGAAATTAAACCAATAAAACCTTACTACGTGACAGCACTGATACAATCAAACAAATAATTTGTGATGCTAAAAGATTAATCTGATGCATTCTCCAATATTATGCCAAAAAAAAAAAAAACCAGGCAAAAAAATTGCTTGTATAAAAGAAAGTTGTCAAGTTCAGAGGATAAACCCGAAGTACGTACTAATGTCCTTTGATTGGGAGTTCCAGGGGAGAAATAAAGAGCAAAAGAGAGAGACAGTGAAGGAGAAAGAGATAGAGAGAGAAATGGAATGGAGGAAGTACCAAGAATGTACATTTAGATAACAAACTGCCCAGCCAGTGTGGCCCAATGGTTGAGCATCTGCCCATGAACCAACAGATCACTGGTTTGATTCCTGCCTGGTCAGGGCACATGACTGTGTTTTTTTGAGGTTTGATCTGTACTAGGGGGCATATAGGAGGTAGCTGATCAATGATGTTTCTCTTTCATTGATGCTTTTACCTCCCTATTCCTCTCCCTTGCTCTCTCTCTCTCAAAATCAATAAAAACATTTAAAAAATTTTAGATAACTGTTTGACCTACATAAATATACGTCTTCAAATTATACTTGTCTAACAAATGCTAAACTGAGGATTTGTCAGAGGTCCAGTCCTAGACATACACATAATGCAATTTCAAAGCAGAAAGAATAAGGGCAAAGCATTGAAAGTTTCTTGAAAAAAAAAATTATCTGCAGAAAAACGACAATAAAATTGGAAACAGAATTTCTAACACATAAAAATGAACATATTAAATTATTATTGGTATAGAATCCAAGTTCTGAGGAAAAAAAGATGTCTTTGAACCTGGAATTCAATGCATAGCCAAGCAATCATTCAACTATGAGGGAAAAATACAATGTTTGCCTTCTGTCAGAGCATTTATCACTCAAGAAATCATTCCGAAGGAATTACTTGAGCATATACTACAACACAGCAAAAATGAACCCAGGAGAAAACTTTGGATTACAGAAACAAAGGAAACAGTAGTGTGCAATTTAAATTCATTGCCGCCCCTTCATTTCAATCACGCAACTGAAATCGTGATCTATAATTAAAACCCAGGACTGTATCAATTCAGAGGTAGACAGCTTGGGTGGCATAGGATAGATTATGAGAAAGAAGGAGGTAATAAGCACATACTAAGTGTCTGGTTTTGTTTAGGAAAATGATTTGAAGTCATGTTGATTCCAGATACCAAGGAAATAAAATTTAACTAAGTGTTTGGAAATCCCAAGGATAACCACTATAAGATAATATTACAAAACAAAATCCTGCAAATGGGTGGGAGGACTTCCAATGTTTAGAAAATTTTAAAGTTTTATCATTGCTTCCTTCTCTCCATACTTTTTGCTCTCTTGCTCACTCGGAATTTGACTTAACCAATCAAGAAATTCACATCTGCCACCCGGACCACGTGTCATGTCCATGTTCTTGTGGCTCTTCCTACCTCAGTTTTTTGGCTTCTTCTTTTAGGTCTAGAAAGGACTGTTCAGCCTGTATCACCAAATCTTATCCTTGGTCTTTGAGTAGAATCTAGTTCTTTTCTGTTTTCCCCCTGAGACTTTTGTCAGAAGTCAGGCAGACCAGACTGATCTGGAAAGTTTTGCTTCTATGTATTTTCACATTTTTTTGAAAGCCTGGGATAGTGGGTCTCTTTTCTCAGACTTTGGATGTTGCTGCTTTTGAAAACCAGCAAGGCTGCCCTTCCTGAAAACTTGATTTTTAAGTGCTGAGTTACAGGCTTAATAAAATAATACTTAGAAAACGAATGGGCATACATTCAAGTATTAGCCAAGTAGTGGGAATGATCAAATTAGAGAATTTTAAGTCTCAGTATTTTACCACCTGTTAGAAATGTGAACAACAGGCTTTTTCAGGAAAGAAACCTTCGGGAATCGGTCCTAACTCAGTTATTTTAAAAATATATATATATATTTTATTGATTTTTTACAGAGGGAAAGAAAGTCAGAAACATCGATGAGAGAGACATAGATCAGCCGCCTCCTGCACGCCCCCTACTGGAGTTGTGCCCGCAAGCAAGGTACATGCCCTTGACAGGAATCGAACCTGGGACCTTTCAGTCCGCAGGCCAACACTCTATCCACTGAGCCAAACCGGTCTCAGCCTAACTGTTATTAGGAAGAAGATCACTTTGCTCTTCCAACAGAGTGCCTCTCCACTCTCAATCCAAAGGAGGTGTACATCTTTATTTCTCAATTTAAAATGTCTCCTTGGCATTGCTGGTTTGATGCCTTGTTCTCAATCGGAAGCCTGATTTAAAAAATTAGTTGATACATGAACAACAACCCAGGGCTTCTTCTCCAGCACGGAGTGATTTCCAGAACCACGTGGCTTTTCCTGGCTGGCGTGTGCAGATCATCTGTGCTAGGTTGGGGGCATGGGAATAGGAGAAAGGCAATATCCTGGATTGGTGGGAGTTACTCATCTGGCCTCAGCTCCTAATACGTGCCAACTTCCAGCTGGGAATTCAAAAGCTGCACTTGGCTGTCAGTATTAACAAATAATGAGACCAAAAAAAAAAAAAAATAGTGACAACCTAAAGAATATCAACTCCAAATAAAAATAAGTGGATTTTGGAAATTGTAAATATATAGAGAAATTATGCTACATGTTTGGAGTCTGCAGTGATACAAAATAGATCACACAAGGGTTATATTCAAACTTAGCTGATGAGATTGAAATATATGTAATCAGCCTGACTTATCAGCTCTGTAATCCCTGTTACTCACATCTACCTATACACAAAGGATCAAAACAAGCAATTCTCATAGACATTTTAAGAGACAGAAAATGTAATACCACTTAAGTTGTTCTAGAGTCTAGAAAAATAAAAATAAAGGATGCTGCCGAGACCAGTTTGGCTCAGTGGATAGAGCATCGGCCTGCGGACTGAAAGGTCCCAGGTTTGATTCCGGTCGGGGGCATGTACCTTGCTTGCAGGCACAACTCCAGTAGGGGGCGTGCAGGAGGCGGCTGATAGATGTCTCTCTCTCATCGATGTTTCTGACTTTCTATCCCTCTCCCTTCCTCTCTGTAAGAAATCAATAAAATATATTTAAAAAACAAACAAAAAAAAATAAAGGATGCCAATTTTTAAATAAAGTTAATTTAAAGTGTGAATACTGAAAAATTTAACAAAAATCACATGCTAATTTTATTTATAAATTTTGATACAAAAATACTAAATAAAATATCAGCAAGTGAGCTCCAACTGAATATTAAAATAACACATCATTATCACATGGATGAATGTTAGAAAAATTACCAACATAATTCTCTATATTAAGAATTAAAGAGGACATTGATAATTATCTCCATAGATACTAAAAAAAAGTAATTTAAGAAATTTCATCATCAAATCATCAACAAAATATTAGCAAACTGAATGCAGCAACATGTAAAAAATGATTATACATCTTGACCAAATAAGATTTATTCCAAGAATGCAAAGTCAATTTGATATCTGAAAAGTAATTTACATGGTTGACTACTAGTACATGAATAGATTGAAAGGAAAAAACACGTGACTATCTCAATAACTGCAGAAAAAGAATTTGACACCATCCCATACCTCTTCGTGATAAAAGCACCCAACGAGCTGGGAATAGAGGGGCACCTCCTAAATCTGACCCAGATCATCTATGAAAATCTCACAGCTAATACCATGACTACTTTCCCCCCGAGATCATAAACAAGGCAAGGATGTCGACTCTTACCATGTCCATAACATGTTAATGGAGATCCTAACCAGGATAATTAGGCAGGAAAGTAAAATAAAAGGCATCAAGATTGGAAAGGAAGAAGTAAAACTACCTCTGTGCAAAGATGAAATGACTTTACACAGGGAGGGGCAAAAGTAGGTTTACAGTTGTGATATACTAATCTCGTATTATTACTTACTGGAGGCCCAGTGCACGAATTTGTGCACAGGTGGGGTCCGGCCGGCCCACCCCAATGAGGGCCTATTGGGGCGGGGCCAGTTTGGGGGAGGGGCCACAGGAGGTTGGGGCAGGCTGATCGGGCCTGATCGGGTGGGTTGGCCCCTGCCGTGTGTATAATAGTGACCGGTCATTCCGGTGGTTCCGCCATTCAGTCACTGGCCTTTTTTATATGTAGATTGTTGCATTATTTCCCATGTGGACAAGTGTCAACCTACTTTTGCCCCAGGCCATAGAGAGCAAGTCCTGCTGTGTAACTACCACTGCTATTTGTACATGAAACTCTTTAATTACCAGCTATGTAACCCCCATGACCCCCCAAAAAATCTCTGTACTCCTTCAACAATAACTGTCCCCAGTCTTCAGCCCCTGGTATCCTCCATTCTTTTACCGACACCAGTTTTACAATGTGGGCGCCTGTGCTTTCTGCTATTCACCTATCGGGGGTCAATGGCATCCTCTCCACAGCTGCCCCCTGGCCAGGACTAACCGTTTCAGATACATTCCTATTGGCAAGTGTGGGCATCTTGGACTCAATAAACCACGGCGTATGTCTGCTGCTCACTTATTTATTGTCTCTCTTCCTGGCTAGAGTGTCTGTTTTTTTGAGGGTAAAAACCTTTATTGGGAGTAACCAGAGCAGTATGTATATGACAGATACAGTGGTACCTGGAGATAGGAGTGCCCTGACACGAGACTTTTGAGATACGAGCAGTCGAGCGAGTGATTTTTGCTTTGAAATACGAGCAACAGTTGAGATAGGAGTCATCGCGCGGATGGGCCGGCTGCACACGACCCACCCGTTTACCTGGACTGGAGCGTCTCATAGTTTCCCACGCCTCAAGGTTATGGAACGAATTAAACTTGTATCTCAAGGTACCACTGTACTATCATTCCATTACATGCCTCTTAAATCAAAGAATGAATGAAAACTGCCCCCGATGCACACACCCTCCAGACCACAAAATGGCAATAGAAACGCAGCCACGAAGAAAGCAAAACATTTTGGGGCTCCCAGTCCAGGAAGATAAACCCGAAGCCGGTCAGATTTATTACTGAGAGGATCTTCTTACAACTGGTTTGTAGGAATAGAAGAAAAATTGGAGTCCAAATACGGGGGAAAGCAGAACACGCCTCCCATACAAAAGGATGCTTTGGGAAATGAACACGTATATTCATATGTGTAGAACTATTAACCGCTGCCAGATCATTTCCAGCCTATACATGGTTTGCTTTCAGTGCTCCGTTCGCGCTTTGTTCTCTGACGTTACCCTAGGAATGAAGATGGCCTTTCGGTGCCTCACGCACGTCAGTGGGGAGAACTTGAACTTACCCTAAAGGGGGGCTACTGAGAGGTTAGGAAGATTTATCAAGAAGCTGTCCTGGGTACAAAGGAGCCACGGAGTCCATGTGCCAGATAAAAGGGACCAGATGCTGAGAAGAGGAGCCCTAGTTTCTAGAAAGGCCTGCAAGGGAGAGACACTGGTGGGCCAACACTGCTGTGCCTGCGAGCGCTATTTTGGGGGAAACGGGGAAAAATCAGATGCATCGCACACTTGTTTGGGTTTTGGCTTTACTGGAGGATTCCATAATTTATTTATTATTATTTTTTAATATATTTTATTGATTTTTTACAGAGAGGAAGGGAGAGGGATAGAGAGCTAGAAACATCCATGAGAGAGAAACATCCATCAGCTGCCTCCTGCACACCTCCTACTGGGGATGTGCCCGCAACCAAGGTACATGCCCTTGACCGGAATCGCACCTGGGACCCTTCAGTTCGCAGGCCGACGCTCTATCCATTGAGCCAAACAGGTTTTGTCAAGGAGGTTTCCATCATTTAGATTTCAGTCTCTCCAGGAGTCAATGAGGGCGCCCCGATGTATTTACGAACAAAACATCCTGCGTGAATCCAAAACTCTTCTTCAGAAGACGGGAAAGTATGCCGTCAAGGTGTAGGATTACACACTCACAGGAAGCAAACATTTGCAAAAATGCATCTCCGTGAGCGTTTCTCTTAGAATCCAGGTCAAGTGACAGGTCACCAATCGCGTTCCCAGTCCTCCTTTCGTCCCCCCGATGGTCCCCAGCCTCTCGGTGATTAGGGACCCGGAGCCCTCGCTTGGAAACAGAAACCAAAATCAGCGACTGTGTTTTCATTGCCAAACAGAAAAGTGAACTGGGATGAGCAGAGAGAGCGGTGCAGCTGAGATCTGACAGGAGGCATGAATGTGCCAAGGAGGTGGCCAACTCGTCTACAACTAGTTAAAAGGCAAATACACAGATTGATCATTTTCCCTTCCAGGCCGCACGTCACAATACACATGGCCTGTTTCCTAAAACCTTCTGTCTGATGTTTCTTAGATGGATGCGACTTCACGAACTGCACCCCCTGCGAGCCTGCTAGACAAGAGGGCACGTCCAGATGCCCCGGGTGAGAGGAGGCCCCGTTTGCCGTCTGAGCTGGGCAAGACTGGCCTCTTTCCTTCCCCTTCAAAAAATAAATAAATAAAATAAAACTCCCTTCGCTTCAAAAGGGCTGTGGCTTGACTCTGGCAAAATATTTTAATTTGGTTTGTACTTAAAAAAAAACGGTTTATCTTCAGCTTTCACCGTGAAACGTCATTTCTAGATTTATCACTGGATGTCCATGTCGAAGATGCAAAGGCCAGTTTTCTATTTGCCTTTTTTTTAAAAAATATATTTTATTGATATTTCACAGAGAGGAAGGGAGAGGGATAGAAAGTCAGAAACATCAATGAGACAGAGACATCGATCAGCCGCCTCCTGCACGCCCCACAGTGGAGATGTGCCCACAAGCAAGGTACATGCCCCCATCCGGAATCGAACCTGGGACCTTTCAGTCCGCAAGCCGACGCTCTATCCACTGAGCCAAACCGGTCTCGGCTATTTGCCTTTTCTTAAAGTGGCAAGATGGGATGGTTGTCAGGAATCCGGATCCCCAACTCCTACACCTGCTGCCTCTAGAGCATCCGACCGAATGCACAAGCTGAGTCCCAGCGTCCCGCTTACAATGGCCAGACCCAACTTGATGTCACCCAGGCCCACCTTGATGTCACCCAGATTTCCCTGGGAGAGAAGGTAAGCTTGACAGATGGTCAACCTCTGCAGTAAGCATTCTTCTAAGGCAGAATGTCGTCTTTTAAAGCTCAAGTTTCTTTTTCAGGGGACTTCAAAACATCATTAAAAAAAATAAATGCATTATTCATTCGACTGGGAGATCATAAGTCACGCTTTAGTCCCAAAGTGTCCAACTGTCCCTAGATGTTGGTCTTTCATTGTCCCTCTTTCCCTCCTGGTCAAATCAGGTCACCTTGCCTACTCTATATGTGTGCACGCCCTCGTCTCCTGTGTTCAGGACTTTAATATTCTACCTGGCAAATGAAATAAATGATCAAAACTCACTGCTTCGCGAAGATGCACATTACAAATAATTAGATGCCCCGCTGAGAACAAACTGTGGTCTTTTGTTTGCACAGATGCGCAGACTCCGGCCTGGGCCTGAGGATTCAGATCGTCCTCCTCGGACAGAAGAGTGGCCTCTGGTTATCAGACTAAACTGCAGGTGGCAAACGGGCTGGGTATCTGAACTTCGGGGGGAGCCACCCAGAGAGCACCCCTCTGCTGTCTGGTGACTGAACTTGACCTGACTGGGGCAGCGGCCAGCCAACACGTTTAGGGCCAGCGCAGAGGGACTGTTCTGTCACAGATCCCTTCCCCAAATGGCCTACAGTGCGGAGTTCACTGCATGCTCTGTGCGCTTTCAACTCCGCACTCTCCGATGCCCACCGCTAAGGCTCTGCCATGATGTGCATTCGAATAGGTCCCATAATTTGCCAAGTGATTCTAAGGGCACTGCCTTGTTTGGTGTCTGTGCCCGCTCTCTAAGGCAGGAAGCCCACGATGGTTCCCAGGACAGACATGCAGAACTGGGGCCACCGAGAGGGTGAGGACCTGCGGAAGGAAGTCACACGGGCTCACAACACGCACAGGCTATGCTAGGTTGGTGCTCCATCCAGTGTAAGCCGTCCATCCTCCTCCTCTGTCTGACCGCCCATTCCATCTGTCGGTCCCTGCAGCCAGTCTGGTGGCAGCTAAATGGAAACTGTGCTGTCCCGGTTAAGTCCCAGGCGCAGTCCGGGCCTCGGTGTCTTCCTGTGTAGACATACACGGTTTGAGCGAGATGGATTCCACATCAAACCCAGGTGCGGCGTGATAGAGGGGAAGCGGCATGTGCCAACAGTTCAGGGTTTGAATCTTGGGCCTCCCGGTTCGTGGCTTGGTGATGTGAGGGTGATTTTGTCACCTCTCTGGTTCTTAGTTTCCTCAGAGGTAAAGCTAAAGCCAGAGATGCTAACATTAACTTTAAAACAATCTTGTGTGCCGAAACCGGTTTGGCTCAGAGGATAGAGCGTCGGCCTGCGGACTGAAAGGTCCCAGGTTCGATTCTGGTCAAGGGCATGTACCTTTGGTTGCGGGCACATCCCCAGTAGGGGGCGTGCAGGAGGCAGCTGATCGATGTCTCTCTCTCATCGATGTTTCTAACTCTCTATCGCACTCCCTTCCTCTCTGTAAAAAATCAATAAAATATATTTAAAAAAAAACAATCTTGTGAGAAATAGGATATATATATATATATACATATATACATATATATATACATATATATATACATGTATATATATGTATATATATATATATTAGTTTTCCAAAAGGCAAGCACTCAACAAATATTAATTATTCCTTTTAGGGTTAACACCAGTCCTATTCTAAAGGCATATATATATAGGGTTTTTACTAGCAGCTTTATCCACATCTAGAAAAGCATTGCTGGCTTTACTCACCTCAAAGGGAAAGTCTTAAATATGATAAACATGTATACAATCAAAACTGGCTTTCCGAAATAATATTTTCGTCAGGCAGCTAATCTGTAGGATGCTAGCCCTGATTTTCCTCAAGATTTCACTCCGAAGGAGACCGAGAGTCAACCATTAGAAATGTGAGCCTATTTTAATTGGCTCTCATTTCTGTTTCTATTAGGAATATGAAAATTAAGTAGATGAATTCTGCATTACCGAGCAGATGGAATCTTGCTGCATAGGCTTCTCCTTTAAACGAGTAAATGAGAAGAAGCAGGTCCATGTGGTCTTCAACAAAAAAAAAAAAATAAAATAGAAAACGGAGCATAGGTAGTGGGTGTAAATAATTCTGCCTGCCCAAATGTTTCATTAACATCGGAAAGCAGGGATAAATAATTTATTTTTGTACAAAATGATTTCGGCTTCCCGGTAAGCAGCCACACCTTGGGAAAATTCAATCACCATTGTTATCCGAGAAAAGGTGGAGGAAGCCACCGTCGCTGGCTCCCCCAAAATGGGCAACTCCCCGGGTACAGCGAATGTCAGGGCTCCTGGCAGGGTCGAGCCGGAACACCGAGAAAACTCATGCAGGCGCAGAAGGACCTTCCTCTTTTTGTCTCTCTCGTAACACGGTAGAAAAGCATGTGGTTAACTTTTTAAATTTAAATTTTTTTTAATTTTTAACATATATTAATTTGAAGCAACACTTCCAGTCCAGGTGCTGTGTGCAAAGTAATTAGATTCCAGGGAAGGAAAAAGGGTGAGTTCTGGGAGACGTCCAAGTTATAAACATTTAAAATTCTCAGGAAAATACACATTTCCTCTAAGAATAGACCCGCACAAAGAGTCTGATTTTATTTTTGTTTGTTTGTTGCTTCAGACATCCCCAGTAATATCATCAGCAGTTTTCAAATAAACATAATTAATCTTTGACCCTATCAAAATAACTAACCATTGAGTTTTTCCATATACTTTTTTTTTTTTACTAAAAATATCAAAGCCATGTTTTAATGTATGCGGTTCAATACCATTTATATTTTAAATATGCCCTACTTCAATGTAAAAGTAGTGTTCACATTTAAATTGTGTTTTCGCTTATAAAAAGTTATTTGAAATATTTCACTTTAGAAAATATTAGGAAGTATGTTTTGAAGAGAGTAAAATTGAGTTTTTATAAAGTTCACCTTTTGTTTTCAAAAGTTAGTGTATATGGCCAAAACCGGTTTGGTTCACTGGATAGAGCATCGGCCCACGGACTGAAGGGTCCCGGGTTCGATTCTGATCAAGGGAATGTATCTTGGTTGTGGGCATATCCCCAGTGGGGCGAGTGCAGGAGGCATCTGAAGGATGTTTCTCTCTCATGATGTTTCTAACTCTCTATCCCTCGCCCTTCCTCTCTATAAAAAATAAATTAAAAAAAAAAACTTAAAAAAAAGTTAGTGTCTATGTCTTGGTAAATAGATGTGAAAAAGAGTAGCTAGCTCTGTAGTATACAATCTAATAAAGTGAAACTATTTAACAAACAGATGTGACTACTGGTGTCACGTTAATCACTGGGCTCCATATTTAGCAGAAAAATTTAAAGCCAGCATCACCACATTTTGAGTGATCAGATAACAGTACAGATTCACTGAAAAACTCATTGTTAAGATACTTCATCTCTGCTTTACATCCTCTATATTTTTCACACAAAGGTTATACTTTTTTAAAAAAAAGTGTTAGCCTTATCAAAATCTGTTATAAATCCCCAATAGTAAAATGCTGCTGTTTTGGAAGGTACTATGTGCCTAGTTGAAGGCAAGGGATGTGGCTCTTTAAATAGATTCCATTTTTAAAAAAGGTTGAGATGACCTCCACTTTTGCTAAACTTTACAGTAATAATAATAACAATAATAATAACAGCAACTCCCAGAGATTCAGTGAAGAAAAAAATATTAACAGCGCCAGAATAATAATAATAACAATAGCAACTCCCAGAGTTTCAGTGAAGAAAAAAAATAATAACAGCATCAGAAGCACCTAACTCCTCTGCAGAATCCTATATAGTTTAGTTTTTCTCCCTAATGTAATTTCTCACCAGATAAGCCCAAGGACTCATAGTCTCCATGTGCAGGGACCTGAGAGGCATGAAAAATAATTAAAAAAAACCCCAGCTATTTGAAACAGAAACTTAAAATATCTAAATAAGCATTATAAACTTTGCTTCTATTATCTAAAGTCAGAAATAAGGATAAAGGTGTGAGTAGATGGTGGCGATCTAGCTCCTTACAACTTCCAGAAATAGTCTTGACCTTCCATGATCTCCATCAAGAGAAGCAATTATCATGGTCATGTCAGTACTTAAAGAGGAACAAGTTACAGAAGTCCTAAACCTCTAGATTTCATGATCTCTTCATCGTCCATTTATTATTGGTTCAAGTTCATACCCCCTGGAGAAGGGCAGCTCAGCTGACGAGGGATTGGTGCCAATGAAGTGAGGAAATGATCTCGGACTTTGGAGATCCAGAACAGCTGTAGTCTGTGCTTTCCTCCAGCTCAGAGGAAAGTTCATCCTGTTACAGGATCGACAAGGATATGCCCCCAAGGGAAGGAAGTCAAAACAACATTGATGGATCGTCATTAATTTATCACCACAGAGAGAAAAATAATTCCCAGGCCTTCAGGGTGCGGGTCAGTGGTATAATCTTTGGCATCAGTCAGTACAAATTTGTCACTTATAGGCATTGAGCAAATCTGAATTTAAATGGTAGCCTTGTATTATATTTATTTTTCTTTATCTCTTTTAGGTCAATTTGCTTCTGTATTTGTTTTTATCTATCACAATTGTGTTTCAGTACATTTTATTTAAAAAAAAATATCACTCCATGTAAATTACTGCCTGTCTCACATAGTATCCTATATGGGACATTTTCCATGGCCAGTACTCATGATTAACTGATAACCAAAGATTATAGTACTATTAAATGATTCAAAGAGCTCTAGAACATTTTTATGGTTAAATGTTAACAGGCAATGAAATCATTTGCCCATTGAAAATATGTAAGGGGGATGTAAGTCTTAAACCCGTATTTCTTGAATAGTATGCAGAAGTTTTAGAATGGAAAGGGAAATACTCTAACGTCAGAAAGCCAATAATTTTTAATACTCTTTGGTGTGTGGATGCCTTCTCAAGTATTCTGTAAAGTTTTTGAGACCAAGTTTTATACCCTTTATTTCTTCGTTGTCCTAATATAATTGACATAAGTAAAAAGTAAAAAACAAAAACAAGTATAATCATTTAAAAATAATTTCATTTTTTTTCCATTGATTTATCCATTCATGTGTTCGTTAACTATTCACAGGGTGCCTTCTACGTGCCAGGCTCTGTCCTCTGCAGAGCTGAGCAGCCAGATGAAGTTCTGACACTCACAGTAGACTTCCCCTGCCCACCTTAAATGACCATGTTATTACGTTATGAATCACAATTGGAGAAAGCCGTTGCTTGAGCCTAATTGCGCCTCTCGCAAGCTATATGATGTTATTTTAGGAAAGTGATTGAACCTTACACATTGCACCCCAGAGCTGACAACAGCTGTTAAAAAAGAAAAAGTCTCCAGTTACACGGCTCT
Organism: Lasiurus cinereus; assembly: GCA_011751065.1. Lineage (NCBI taxonomy): Eukaryota > Metazoa > Chordata > Mammalia > Chiroptera > Vespertilionidae > Lasiurus > Lasiurus cinereus. The sequence continues at coordinate 1,229,594 of JAAGEH010000022.1, forward strand.
GGCTGCTGTTCATTTTGTGATTGTTATTATAAGTCAAAAGTCTATAGCAATAAAAATGACATCAACAGGAACAAGAGCAACTGTAATAGGCACCAAATATTGTCCCTGCAGCTAGAAGAACAGAGCACGGCCGCTTCAGGGGCGAGGGTGGGAAGTGTTGGGGATTACCTGACCCAAGAAAAGGCCAATAAGGAACAAATCATAGTAGCCTTTCACCGTCCATCAGGGCACAACTCAGTAGAAATTAAAATCTGATTTACAACCCGAGACATGAACTTGAAGCCATGGTAAGAAGATCAGTCAACGCCCTGTTTAAAGAAAAAAATACGTTTCCAAAAACAAAACGTTAGGCCTTAAAGAGAAATGGCCCCTTATTATTGCAAACAAAAAAAAAATAATAATAATCCAACTTTTGCTAAAGTTGGCAGTGTGTTAGGCCCATAAAGAAAGACAAAAGGCCAGTCTGTGTGCTGGCCAGCAGACGTTTTTTTTTTATTTTCACAGAAGGAAAGGACATTAAAAACAATACCTAGAAAAGTGGAGAAATGTGGAAACTTTGAATGCAATATTCAAAAGAACCCTCAGATCAATCATCCTTCAACCTCCGTATCCGGCATTCTGGGCAAATTCCACTTTTGTGACTGCTTTGTAGGAATAAAAAGCGGCTAATGACCAAGTCAGAAGCAATAGCAACTTAGCATGTCTCACTCATGAGCATATTCCATAGAACGGTGTTGTTGTAAGCTCCTAGCTCTAGGATCGCATCGTAAAACCTATAAATAAAAAGATGCGGGTGTGTATTACTGAAACCATATTAACTCTGTAAGTCCCTCAGAATCACTGAAGATCAGACAAGCTTAGCCTTAAACAAGATCAAGAGCATCATACGTATGTTCTCAAGGAATAATAATACTAATCATGTAGAAAATTCGCACTTAGAAATCTCAACACTCTACATATCTCATCTGTCACTCGATTATCAAGGTAGTAAAACCTTGCTAGTGTAAAATCTTACCACATTCTGAACGTGTAAGCATCTACCTTCCTTCCTTTTTCTTCTTGAGGAATATAAACAGAGGTGATATGTAGCGTTGCTTTCAATAATGAAATGAGCAGATTATCTTTCAGCACGTGAGAACCCTTCATTTCTATAATGAAACAATATTGACTGACTAAACAGACGTATCTATTGATGCAAGCAACCACCTACCACCTCTTTCTAGCCAATTCGAGCTACTGTATGCATCGGAAAGAAAGAAAATGGCATCTGTTTAAAATATTCTTTCACTGATTTTGCTCACCCATTCTTACCCAACGTTTTCCTTTTTCTGTTTTTTTTTTTCTTCGGGAGGTTTCTCTTATTCAAAGTGTCACGAGGCATCATGCGTTGTGACACAGCCCTGCACATTTCCACCACTAATAACTTACTTATTTGTCAAGTGTTTGGCTATGGGAGGATGTATAGTCTTTCCTGGACACATTTTCTTTATTGAGTGAATTATTAGCAAAAACGCGTATCCTAAAACCACTGTGTGAATAAATGCTTTTGTGTCACCAGGATCTCACAAACGAATAAAATAGAAGCGATATTGCCACATTTCTCAAGAGACTGAGGTTCATCAGGTTTTTAATGAAACCTAGAGAAGAAAGCGTATAGGGAAGAGATTGTACATTTTACAATTATAAATACTTGATCTAAAAAAAAAAATGTCGTATGGCCTAAGATTAATGCAAAAATATTATGGACTGAGATTTAAACCAAATTGGTTGTGTATGCATTTACTTATCACCCAGTAGGCATGGCAGAACTCCATCTTATTATGTTTAAAAGTATAAATCTCAAATTTGTACGTCATATGGATGGAATGCATCCAGCAATAAATATGCAGTTGAGAGGAACCTTTGCAATGCTGTAGAATAATTTGGACAGCTGGTGTTATTGGTTGATCTACAAGGTTTTTGGTGTTCTTATCAATCTGCTCTTTTACACTTAATTTAAATTTAGTATAAATATTCACTGTCAAAAAATTAAATTGGGGGAGAATGATCTCACATTTTAACTTAGGATATAAACCAAAATATTAGCAGATGAAGTACATGGATAGGTGAGTTTTTGTGGTTCAAATGGCATGGAGACAAAAAAAATATATAAAGTGGTAATTTGTTTTTGTTTATGCAGACTTAGAGGAAGCTCTGAAATGAAAAAAGGAGAATTCTGGGTGCCAGTTCTGTGGCATACATGCTCTTTTTATTAGAAAACCTCGTGAAATTACTAATAACACAGAGAATTTGTTGAGTACTTTCTCAAAGCATTTCCACATATGTTATCTCAAAATGGGTTTTGGGCGATTAACAGTCATCCAATGTAGCAAAAGGCAATTATGGTAGGAAATTTGGAGTGTGAAAACTAATCTTGGATTTACGCAGGTAGAAGAAGAAAATCTATTCGCACTCTTGGCAGCCTACTAGTATCTATAGTTTAGGAGTTACTTATTCAGTGAATACTAAGAGTCTTGATCCTTTTGCATTTATTTGACATGTCTTATTATTATTGAAATAGAGTTACACTGATGTGGTTTCGGCAGCCCTAGAAAACTATTTCCATGAAACCCTAATCCTATGGTCTTTACTTCTTCCACTCAACACAACACGGTCCACCTATGTGGCTATGGTCATATTAGACTTAGCCATACATGAGACTCGAACTTAAATGTATTACATTCCTTCTTCAAATAAGGCAGCATTTCTGAAGTGCTTTTAAAGTGACTATAAGACTCACAAAGGAAGACAACAACCAAACCAGCCTGAGTGTGTTTTGCATAGATTCTGTCAAGCTCAACGAGGATCATATTTGGCCACTTGGAAAACAGAGACGCATAAAACGTGAATATATCTAAGTATAAAAAGGCCATACAACAACAAAAGTCTACATATTACCTATTGAAGAGCACATGGCAAGTCAGCTATGAGCAAACATAGGGCAGGTGGGACATGGGAGGCTGCATGGGTTTTAGGAAAGCCAGGTACATACACAACCAGAAAGCATGCATAGCTTCAGTTTCATAAAAGGTAAAATAAATTTTAAGTTATCAAACGACTGATTATCAAACCCAAGGAAGAGAGAAGAGATTGTGGCAACAGAATACCAGTTCTATTCATTCTGACAAAATAAAGTGATCTTGATCCAGACACTAAATAATGAAAAGTTGAACAGGAATTGAGAAGGGCCAATGACTATCTGGTAGCAACTTGGCATAGCTAACCATAAAACCCACATGGATCATTACAGAAAGAGGGAGAATTCTGGAAAATATACATGATTTAAAGTGTTATTAAAGACCTCAATCGTTCTTGGAAAAATATTACCCTATCTAGTAAAAAAGTAATATGCAAATTGACCATTCATACCTCTGCTATACCTACAAGCCACGCCCACCAGCCAATCAGGAGCAAATATGCAAATTAACCCAACCAAGATGGCTTCAGCCATGGAGAGAGCAGTAGGATTGGGTTTCCCCTGCAGTGGAGGTAACCAAGCTTTCCACCTGCCTTGACCTGTCTTGGTCTCTGCTCAAGGCTACAAAGTTTCAATTGTAGAAGGTAAATAAATCCCAGATCCCAAGGCCTCCACTTGGGTTGCCGGAGGGGCATGGCCGGCCTGCAAACCACCACAGGCCCCTCGCCCAGGCCACCCCACACCCTACGGCAGTGGTGGGCAAACTCATTAGTCAACAGAGCAGCAAACCTTGGCTTGCACGCCGCATGTGGCTCGAAAACTGCAATTTGTTGACCACTGCCCTAATCCCCACCCTAATCCAGGATACCCATCAGGGCAAACCAGCTGGCCCCCACTCATGCACCAGGCCTCTAACCTATCTAATCATATCTATTAAAAGGGTAATATGAAAATTGACTATTACTCCAACACACAAGATGGCTGCTCCCATGTGGTCAAAGATGACTGCCACCTTGTGGACACAAGATGGCCACCACAAGATGGCCAGCAGGGAAGGGAAGTTGGGAGGGACCAGGCCTGCACAGGAGGGCAGTTGGGGGTGATCAAGCTTGCAGGGGAGGGCAGTTAGGGGTGACCAGGCCTGCAACAGAGGGCAGTTAGGCATCAATCAGGCTGGCAGGGGAAGGGTTAGGGGCTGATATTAGACTTAGCCATACATGAGACTCAAACTTAAATGTATTTCATTCCTTCTTCAAATAAGGCAGCATTTTTAAAGAGCTTTTAGAAACTGTCTTCCTTTGTGAATCTTACAGTCACTTGCAGGCAGAAGCGGTTAGGGGCAATCAGGAAGGCAGGCAGGTGAGCAGTTGGGACCCTGCAATTCTGGATTGTGAGAGGGATCTCAGATTGGAGAGGGTACAGGCTGAGCTGAGGGACACACACTCCCATGCACAAATTTGGTGCGCAGGGCCTCTTGTTATCAATATTAATAAATGAGCAAAACAAAGAAAGTTTTTAGCATATTTCCCCTCCCCCAAAATTTGTCCATTTCTAATATATATATATATATATATATATATATCCTATTTTATATAATATTTTTATTCCATCATCCATTTTTTCTCCTTTCTTGCTTTGTCTAACCTATCTCTTGCCCGACCAGATGGCAGCGAATCAGCCAATAATCACGGAAGGCACAGCGTCATATATTAACATCCTAATGAATTATTGCAGATCTGTTTCCAAAAGTCAAAACCAATAATAAAAACACAGAGTCAACCTGGAAACAAGACTGCAAGATCTGGAAACATCCTGGTATGGCATTCTTATTGTCCATCTGTCAGGCACACTCCCCTTTGCTTATGCAGTTTCCATTACCAAGGTCTCCCCAATAGATCTTCAAATCTGTGCAGGTAATCAGCTCTCCCCACCTCGCCCAGGTGCCTCTGAGGCAGCTGCCCCACCCTCCACTCCCGAAGTAGGACTGGTTGTTTCAGTAGCAATCACTTTGCCAGTCATCGGTTCCGAAATGAGCAGATGACTCACTTTGGATCAAGGAGACACAAGGAGAGATTGGCTGGCGACTTCAGAGAAATGTCTTCCTTGTTATGCTGACAAGAGCCATGGGATGTCTATGTCTCCTTTCCGGTTAAAAGTGAACAACACAAAGGAGCCATCCGATCTGCAGACAGTTAACCAGCCTAAGAATGAAACCAAAGCAGACCCCACAGATAGAAATGTGCCGGATGGCGCTACCCACAACGTGAACTTCCTGTTACCTGTGCTAACGGTTTCTGATAAGCCCACTTCATCGGGGTTTCTATTCCAGGCATCTAACAGAGTCCTAACGGAGCTCAAACTGATATTTCTGAGAGTCATTAAAAGTTGCAAAGTCAAAAATAACTCATTTTTTATCTCTTCTCTCTCATTTTACATAATTCCAGAATTTGGGGCTCAAATAAATCACAAAACATAATAGCCCTGCTGTGTGTGTGTGTGAATGCATGGACACAGATACACATGTTACAAATGTATGTGTGTGTGTGTGTGTGTGTGTGTGTGTGGTCTGTGTGTGGGTGTGTATTGTAAGGGAAAGAGCATCCAGAATTTGAGTGGGGGTATTCTGGAGCTGAAATGGCAACCGTGGAAGGCATAATGAATGATGGAGTAACTGTCAGGCAGGCAAAAAGGACAGTGGAGAGAGAAGTTAGCTTATAAAGGTTCGTACATAGAACCTGAGGCACATGATAAGGCACATTATTACTATTTTGACATATCGTATTTTCTGGCATATAAGACGACTGGACGAATAGGATGACCCCCAACTTTTCCAGTTAAAATATAGACTTTGGGATATACTCGTCCTATAAGACAACACCCGGCGTATAAGACGACTCTCGACTTTTGAGAAGATTTTCCTGGGTTAAAAAGTCTTATACGCCAGAAAATATGGTATGAGTATGTCTACTCAGTGTGAGGTTTCAAACACTTTATAAATTAAAAGTATGAAAATTCACAATCTACTTAGTTTTTCATTTTTAGGTTTTAAATTTATTTTCTGAGATAGAAACTTCAAATAGTTTTAAAAATCAAGTAATTCTATAAGATTTGTTATGAGAAACCAGTTTTCCATTTTTTTCCCCCTTCCCCATCTTTCTTTAGAGGCAGCCTCTTTTGTTATTTCTTCCTGGTTCTTTCCTCTTAATAATTCAAATTCTTTAGTTTTCCATTTTAGACATTAACTATTGAATTCCCAAGTGAATTCATGTGACAATACTGTGTGAGAAGTTAAAGATTTAGCTTTCCCCATGCCCTTGATCCTGCTATACATGTATTCCCTCACCCTTCCACCCCATCCTCTAAATGAAGATCTATTATAATTTTTATTAGATTAATATTGAGTATTTACATTGTAGTGATTATAATATATAAAATCAACTAATATTTGAGTCATATATTAGTGGCATGTCTGTAAAGAAAAAAAGAATCCTGTAAAAAAGAAAAAAAGAAGTACTGGTTTATACATTTTGCCAATTCCCATGGTATAAATGATCCTATTTGGGTTGATTTTAAATTACTGACCTGAAGTCAGTAAATCACAACTGAAAAGAGGTGGGAATATTCAGTTCTCAAGGATTTCTTTCTTGTCAGTTCATAATTGTATTTGCTTGCTATGTTTCTAAGTATCTCTAAATTACAAAATAGCAAAATCCCCTAATCATGGAACTAACTTCTTAAGATGTACAGATAAATCAGCTATTTCATTGATTTTATGTCTTTGAAAAAGTCTCTCCTGGACCCTCCTGTTCTGCTTGCCTGCTATGCCTGATATCCCATCCTTCTAGGATCATCCTTTCCTATCGTCCTGAGGATTCTCTCTGCTAGTCTGGATCCCCTGTTTATTAACTGAATGTTTGTGACTCCCCAAAAGTCATTGTTGGAAGCCCAACCCCAATGTTGTAAGATTAGGAGGTGGGGGACTTTGGAAGGTGATTAGGTCATAAGGGTGGGGCTCTCATGATTGGGATTAGTGACCTCCTAAAGGAGAACACAGACTGCTCTCTTACCCCTTCCACCAGGTGAGGAGTCAATGAAAAGGATTCGTCAAACAAGGAGGGAGGCCTTCCCCAGAACAAAATCTGCCAGCACTTTGATCCTACACTTTCCAGCCTCCAGAGTTGTGAGAAATAAGCTTGTGGGTTTAAGTCACACCGTCAACGGTATTTGGCTACAGTAGACAGAGCCAAGACTCCATGCCTTCCCTTTCTTGGTTTACTGCCTAATTTTGATGAAACACTTTCTCTTGCAGCTTCTTACAAAAATATTTGAGAGTGTGCATATCTAAAATCATCTTTATTCTTCCTTCACACCTGATGGAGAGTGGGAATGACTGAGAGACTCCAGCCTAGGAGTAACTCCCTTCAGAGTGCTGAAGGCTATGATTCATTTTGTTTTAGCTTTCAATGGGGATGTTGACAACTCATGATTCCTGATCCTTTGCACATGATCTGTTTTTCCTCTGTTGAAAGCTCTAAGAACTTTGTCTAAAATATATGTTTTCAAATTAAAATGTATTCAGGTACCGCTCTAGTATCATTAATTTCTTAATGAAGAAAAAGTACGGAATACTGCATACCTTAGACACAAGGTAATCTGCATGTGCCCACAAGAGTTCATATATATGGTAAATATTAATCTCCTAAAAGAGATTTATCAGGTGCTTTGATTAATTCCATATTGTGTGTGTGTGTGTGTGTGTGTGTGTGTGTGTGTGTGTGGTGGTGGCGGGGGGGGTTGTGGGAGGCTAAAGGAGGAAAAAAACAAAATAGTTTGAAATAAAACAGGGAAAAATTTCTTTTCTGTTTGTCCTTAAAACATGGGTAGTTTAAAATATACTATGAATGGATTTACAATACAGAAAAGGACAAAGAGAAACAAAACAAAAGGATCATGATTTTATCACACAGATAGTTTTCTTGATATTTTAAATAAAACTGCTAATAACATAGTGCATGAGCAAGGATAGCAACTCCAGGGGTCATACAGGGATACTAAGTAAAATTCTTCTTCCTCAATCTGCTGACCCACATTTCTTAGGTTTTAATTTATCCTTCTAGAAGAAAGTTAATAGTATATTAAAAATGCAAAAAAATGCCTAACTTATCATGCTATGATAATGTTCTGCCCTTGCTTTAATAAATAATAATATATTCCATATTGGTTTATAGAGGCCTACTTCATTCTCTCTTTTTTAAAATCCTCACCTGAAGCTATTTTTCCATTGCTTTTTTCAGAGAGTGTGGAAGGGAGGAAGGGAGAGATGGGCAGAAGAAAAAGAAAGAAGGAGAGAGAGAGAGAGAAGAACATCGATGTGAGAGAAACAAATTGACTGGTTGCCTCCTACTTGAGCCCCAACTGGGGGCAGGGATTGAACCTACAACCCAGGTAGGTGCCCTTGATCGGGAATAAAACCCACAATTCTTTGGTGCACAGGTTCTGTTCTAACTCCTTAGCACACCAGCCAGAGCTATTTCATTCTCTTTAATGAACACCGGATATCCATTATAATGACAAGGGCTCAGCCACCTATTGCCTTCAAGACAAATCTGACCTGCTGCATGTTTTATACAGTCCATGAACTAAAAGTAGTTTTTACCTTCTTCGATGATAAAGGAAAATAAAAAAGAATACTATTTCTGTGACATGAGAAAATTCTATGAAATTCAAATTTCATTGTCTTATTAATCAAGTTTTATTGGGACACAGCCTACTATCTGTGGTTGCTCTTTTTAAAAAAAAAATTGTTGATTTCAGAGAGGAAGGGAGAGGAAAAGAAATAGAAACATCAATGAGAATCTTGATCGGCTGCCTCTTGCTCAACCCCTACTGGGGATCGAGCCTACAACCCAGCCATGTGCCCTTGACCAGAACCGAACCCAGGACCCTTCACTCTGTAGGCAAATGCTCTACCCAGTGAACCAAACTAGCTAGGGCTGTGGTTGCTCTTGCACCACAAAAGGGTAAAATGCTTGTATAGCCTCGAAACTTAAAGTAGTTAGCAGCTGGCTCTTTGCACAGTGGGTTTGCTGCCCTCTGCTACGGGCCATTGAATTTATTTAAGTCAACATTAAGACTTCTTAGAATTTTTCATTCTATGCGTGATGCGGGTAAAAGTGGCAGCATGAGCAGAAGTAAAGAAGATGCAAATAGCCGAAACCGGTTTGGCTCACTGGATAGAGCGTGGGCCTGTGGACTGAGAGGTCCCAGGTTCAATTCCGGTCAAGGGCATGTATCCTGGTTGTGGGCACATCCACAGTAGGGAGTGTGCAGGAGGTGGCTGATCGATGTCTCTCTCTCATTGATGTTTCTAACTCTCTATCCCTCTCCATTCCTCTCTATAAAAAATCAATAAAATATATTTAAAAAAGAAAAGAAGATACAAATATACTGAATATTCCATCAGTGGTTCAGCATGGATTTTGGGAGGAAAGTGGTGAGAGAGAGCAAGGATGAGAGAGTATGGCCCTACCATACAGATCACCTGGCTGAGGAATAGGCCATTCCATCCGAAAGGAAATCAGGAACTAATGAGGATTTTTAGCAAGGAGGGGAGTGGCACAAATAGGGCCTATTTTAGAAGATTAACCTTGCTGGGCATGGTGGAATTAATGTAAAGTGTATTGCTATTAGCCAAAAAACAAACAAAACAAAACAAAACAAAACACTTATAGAATTACTAGAGGCCCAGTACTCGGAATTTGTGCACTCAGCCCGACCTGTGCCCTCTCGCAGTTCAGGGGCCCTCGCGGTATGTCCGACTGATGGCTGAGACCAGCTTGGACATCCTTAGCATTGCTGCAGAGCCACTGCCTCTGCACTCTTCAGCCGTGAGCCCGGCTTCTGGCTGAGTGGTGCTCCCCCAGTGGGGGCGCACTGACCACCAGGGGGCAGTGCCTGTATTGAGCATCTGCCACCTGGTGGTCAGTGTGCATCATAGTGACAGGTCGTTCCGCCATTTGGTCAATTTGCATATTAGCCTTTTATTATATAGAATTTTAGTACCTCATAATAGAGGCAGCAAAGTCACATGAAGATATGTCCCTAAGGACAAACATATTATTGAAGTAATTTCTACAGTTCTGAAAATCAATTAAAAGTTGTTTAAAAGTCACTTAGAACCATTTCTTTTTATTTATTTCTTTTTTAATATATCTTACTTCTGAATTTTGGGTCTACTCTCTTTCAGCAAACCCAGCTACAATTTTAAAAAGTGTTTTCTGTGTAACAACCCAAGACACTAATTGAGTTGCTGAATTAAGTTGGAGCATGGTATCTGATGTTTTGATTATTTTCTAATGTATTACTTGTAAGCTTAAGGCTCAAAACATGGCCGTGGAAGAATATACAGGGCTGTTATTTCAAAGGCAGAATGTGAAGTGCTCATTGTAATCTGGTTAAAAATCCTAAATAGCAAGAATGCTGGTCTCCTAGACGGAGTAATTCTAATTAACCTTATAAAAATAAGATTTGTACAGTATGTGGAAAATTAAGGATATAAACAACCATCAAAGGAAAAGACTAATCACATTATAATAATTATGTTCAACTGACACAATGGGCAAGAGTCATATAGCAGTACCATATCTTAAATGCCACCATAAATAATGTAAAATGGTAATGTTATGTTGTGCTATTATTCAAAATAATATTTTAAATGATTCTTTTAAACATCCAAATAAGTTGTTCTATTAACATAAGGATTTAAATTAGTACTCTAGTTACTTTTTTTTTAAAGAAGAGTAGGCTGGATATTAAGCTAAATTATATTAGGAAATGAAAAAATAAAGTATTATGTTAACATAATAGTGGGAATTTACATATATCAATATGTTTTAAGGTTGGGGAAATAACAGACAGAGAAAAAAGGAAATGTGGTTCAGTTCTGCTTAGAAGAATTTTGACTTATTTTTCATCATAGTTCATAATTGGCCATTCCAGTGATAAAAATGAACATTGTGGTTTAGAACTTGGATCCGAACAACAGGAAAAATTGCATTCTGAAATGCATGATTTGAACAAGTTTCTTAACCACTTCGAGCTTCAGATTCCTCATCTATCATAAGGATGCCCTTAATCCTGAGCTAAAAGGATTGTTGGTGGATGTACATATGCTTATGGATTTAGCATTTGCCATTATAAACATACTAAGTATCAAATAAGTGATAGCAATTATTTTTTATTATAATTATCACTTCCCATCTGACGTTTTATCCTTTGATGGTTGCATCTGATGAAAGATGGAAGAGATAGAATTGAAAATAAAATAACTACTTCCCTTCACCTACCTACTGGAGCATTGGCTTAGGAGAAATGTTAACATCAGTCAGTGATTACTTCGGTCATAGCCTTCATGGGCACACAGAGGACACGCCATGGAGGCTGCTATCAGGATATCAAACTAAAAAGTCCTCAGGATCCCTGTCTAGGAGGTGCCTCTGACTTCCCATCTCAACTACTGGACTTTGAATCTCCCACCTTCCTGTTTACCAGAAACCCTGGTGAGCGAGACGTTGTTAGAAGCATCTTACGTATTTCTCTTAGGCATCCTTCCCAATATGGTACTATATTACGTGGTCTATTTCCAAGCTTAAGGACCTATATTTGCTAAAACCCAATGTTTCCATAAATATGGAATAGAGGGAGAAATAATTGTGCAAACCTGAGAGAAAAATCGAACAATAGCAGCCCTATTTAACTTGTTCTGGAGAATGGTTTTACATAAATGGTGTTTCCTGGAAAATTTCATTAATCAGCACATACTATTCCCTACCTCAAATATGGTATTTGTATTTTATATGATTGTAGTATGGTAATAGTCTTCATACGTGTGTGGTGTGTTTTTTTCTCTTTAATTTGAAATGAATTAGATGGTTGGTAGAAAAATTTCCGGGTCAGATAAAGGATGTGAAGAACAAATGAGCACGTGACCAGTTAAAATAAAGGTCCCAGTTGTTAAAATACTTGTCTAGCAATCATAGAACCTCTCCAATACTCAATGATAATTCTTTTGCCTTCAATGAAATATGCTTCACTGGTTGGTATGTAGGCCTGAGTCACTTAACTAGCGAGTAAACCTACCAGCTACCTTGCCTCCATATCTCAACTTGACCTTGTCTGTCTGCTCTGACATCGAGTATAATAGAAATGGTCATGAGTTGGTAAGATTATGTTTCTTTTAACAAAGTTACCTGATTGCCCAAGTTTTTAGTGCTAGAGACAGAAGTGAAGAAAAACCAAAGTTTTGTTGACTGGTGTGTTTTTAAGAAATGAAAACTGAACTCACAAATTAATTAAAGAACAGAATACTGAATTCCATGACAACGTGGCTAACATGTCCAAAATACATATACTGAATGACTGAATCAGAAGTCTGATTTTAATGACTGAATCAGAAGTCTGTTTGATCAGTACAAACATCTTATACACATAACAAGTAAGGTGACATTTCAGTTGGTTGTGTTTTGAGATGTGGAAATCATGATTAAAATTCTTTGTTAGTATGTGATTATGAAAAAAAAGAAACCATAGGCACCTGTACACTGAAGCAATAAGACATGAAGTCAATAGTCCACAAAATTAATTTTTACCACAAGTAAAATTTGGTTGATGAACTTTGAGGAGTTTGCTGTTTGTTTATCATTTATTTTCAGAAATGTGGAATTAATGAGAGAAGGGGCATTGGCTGATCACAAGCTATGTGCAATTTTTCTTGGGAACTTAAAAGTCACAAAAGAGAAAAGTTATAAAAAGAAAAATGTCTTGAAAGCAGACAAAGCTGACATATATTATAAGAAACCAACTTCAAGAAGATTCATATCCAAGAAGCAAGGGTAAGATTTCTAGTAGCTCTGGGCATTAGATGTGTATTAGATGGCAAGGAAGAAAGCTTTAAGGTTAGGTTATATTTATTCTACTTAAAATCATCAGGAAATTTCCTTGATTATATATACTCAATCAAATAAGAATTCAGGCACAGCGCAAGACTGCCTACACTGTTTCTCATACTCAATGGTGGTGCCATAATGATATTCATAAATTTGCAATGTTTGAAAGTCTCAGTACATATAACCTTTGCAAAAGTAAAAGGTCTACTGTATTTACCTTCAAATATATTTGTCATGTTGTAGTAATTTTTTTTTAAAAAAAGGCTTGCTTTCAGATGGTGCATAACATACATTTAATTGATTTCATTCTTAAGTTGTAAAAATATTTAGATAAGGCTGCTTTTTCCTCCTTTTTGAACCTGATATATTATATTAATTATAGCTTTCTGAAGTAGATACCCATTAACTTCAGGTCAAATTGCAATTTAAATTAGAAATGTACAATGTTCCCACTGATGCCATGATCGAGATCAGCTGCAACTGGTAAAAAAGTATTTTCAGGAACATGTCTTAAAACCTACCTAAATTTATATACTAAAAGGAGTGCACACCGTTATTCAAGATGGTCATATTTTCCTCCCATATTGACAACTACCCGCATTGTTATTAAATACCTGAACATAATGGCATGAGAGGACAGCCTGAGGTCATAGTGGACAGTCATCGGATAGATCTACAGATTCAATTGCATAAGGAACATTTTCTCTACCCAGTGTGCTGCCAACATTTCATATTAATAAAAAAGAATCCCATGAAATGGGATATATATCTTGACAACCTGGAGTGTTTTCATCCATATTTTCAAAAAAGTTGCATCTTCTCATGGAGTTTTTTTTAGCTAAGAATGATTTGATTTATTTCATTGCCTCAGTATGATTAACTATAAAGCATCTAGATAGTAGCAAATAAATTGACAACGGTTTTTCAGGTTCTTCCCAAATGGTACAAGCGATTGATATATTTTTAATGAAAACTTAGTTTCCACTGTAACATGTTAAGATGTGATTCTTTATGCAGAACTTGTTCCAGCAGATATTAATGTAGAATATTAAATTGCATAGTTGAAGACTACTTAAAATAAGTAAGGGATTACGGAGGCATGTGAAGTGTAGATAAAGTAACAGATCTGAAAGAATGACTTTGAACACTTCTCCATAGCTCCATTGCCACGGAGACATTGCCTTGAAACTTAGAGGGCAAACTCAAATACAAGCCTGGTTGTACTAACTTGGAAAACATTACTGAATTTTATTTTTGGTCCTTTCTCCTCTATGGTTCTGTTTATTTAGATAGATAGTTAAAAGGACGTTAAATGTCAACTAACAGATTTGTTTGTGTGTGTGTGTATCATCATTGAAAAGTATTGATTTCATCCAACAACTAACTAGGACATTCAAGGTAAAATTATATTCATCTCTGAAAGAATGATTTACCTCTAGAAGTCCATCCAAATGATTGGTTTAGCGTATGGATGAATAGCTTTGGCAGCTTTTAAGATGTTACTTCATCACAGTCTATGCTTCTAGGAATGCTGTTTTTGAAGTATTTGAAGATGATGTCAGTTAGGTTCATTTTCATCTTCCAGTGCGTGACAAAAATGAGCATGCGCACTTGTCCCACTTGGTTGCCGTAGCTCCAGGATCTGAAACAGTGCCTGGCACCTGGGGAGGCATTTGCCTAAGTGACAGTTGCTTTTGAGCTATATAATCATTATAGATGTAGGATCTTTCATATGCTAGTTGTTGGCCAAACTGCACGATCTTTCATAAATGTCTATGAAAATCTTCTATTAGAGTTTTTACATGCTCTTAGAGTCAGATTAAGAGTTATACTCTAGTCCTAGTCACTTTTTATCAGTGGTTGAAGCATCAGCCTATGGACTGAAGGGTCATGGGTTCACTTCCGCTCAAGGGCATGTCCCTGGGTTGCAGCCACCATCCGCAGCCCACAATCAGGGCACATGCAGGATGCAACCAATCTATGTGTCTTTCTCATAGATGTTTCTCTTTGTCTCTCCCCCTCCCTACCGCTTTCTCTAAAAATCAGTGGGGGGGGGGGATATTATCCTTGGGTGAGGGGTAAAACGAAAAGAGTTACACTCTGGGTTCTACTTTCGTCATTGTTCTGAAGCAGTTCTTACCATGGTGACAAATTAATAGCTAGGTCTTTTGGCACAGATTTGGTCCTCGTTTTAATTGAACTCATTTTATCTACTGACAGTCTAGAACTCGGTGGTCGGCACACTCATTAGTCCACAGAGCCAAATATCAACAGGACAACGACTGAAATTTCTTTCGAGAGCCAAATTTTTTTAGACTTAAACTTCTTCTAATGCCATTTCTTCAAAATGGACTTGCCCAGGCCATAGTGTTTTATGGAAGATCCATATTCGAGGGCCCAAAGAGCCACATGTGGCTCGCGAGCCACAATTTGCCAACCACAGGTCTAGGTCATCCTTTCCATCTCAGAACTCTCTCTATTTTTTTTTTTAATTTTCTCCTCGTGGTTCTGTTTTTGCAGGTTCTTGGCTGACCCCTTCTCCTCTGTAGGTCTTTGTAGGGGTAATTTCTAGATTCTTACTTTTTTCTTTACTGTCCTCTATTCTTACAAACTTTAAAACATCTTAATAAGTTCCATTTTTTCCAATGGTCATCTTTGTGTTCAGATTTCTTTAATCTATATTCTTCAACTCATCCCTTTTATAAGAGTCAGAACCATGCTTTTATGCTAATGTTTTGCAGGTACCTCAAACTTGTAAGTTCAACATAAACTCATTCTCTTCATCCTCAGACATGTTCTCACTCCTTTAAATCTTATTTTAGCCGAAACTGGTTTGGCTCAGTGGATAGAGCATCGGCCTGGGGACTGAAAGGTCCCAGGTTCGATTCTGGTCAAGGGCATGTACATTGTTTGCGAGCACATCCCCAGTAGGGGGCGTGCAGGAGGCGGCTGATCAATGTCTCTCTCTCATCGATGTTTCTGGCTTTCTATCCCTCTCCCTTCCTCTCTGTGAAAAATCAAATCAAATATATATATATATATATATTTAAATCTTATTTTACTTTTTTCATTCAGAGGGGAAGGGAGGAGGAGGAGAGAGAAACATTAATGATGTGAGAGAATCATTGATCGGCTGCCTCCTTTATGCCCCACACTGGAGATCAAGCCCAGAACACAGGCCTGTACCCTGACCAGGAATCAAACCCTGACCTCCTGGTTCATAGATCGATGCTCAACCACTGAGCCAGGCTGGCCGGGCTATTTCTGATTTTAGTTGTTTGTAAATGAGCTGAGTGTTCAGAAGAAACTGTTTTGGCTAGATGACAGAAAGGGGATACATCTGAAAACAAAAGCTTTCTCGGTGAAGAGAAAATTTACTTTTTCTTCAATTTTTAAAGTTGGAAAATGCGGACTCTTTTATATGTTAACATCAGGATAAGATGCAGATAAGAGGCAGCGTGAGCTGCTCAGAGGATGTGACTTCTGGGCACAAACCCAGGGAAAGGAAGGACATGAACAAAATAGCAAAGTCCGGCAGCACTCCAACAACACAAGCAGCGCATGTGAGAAGCATGGTATGCCAGTAGCAAAGAGATCTACAGGAGTTGAGATCAACTAAGTTTTATCAGAGGAACCCCTAACTTAAAAATAAATAAATAAATAAAATAAACGCTCATTACCCATTCACACAGTCCATTGAAAATCAGCTGGTTCTCCAGGGCAGCGTTTCTCTAATGGGTCCTCTACACCCAGGCTGCGCCGATCCTGGGAACCTGCCTGTCAGCAGAGCCCTCTCAATCGCTGCAGCAAGAGAAGGGACTGGATCGTTGGGCGCTAGTATGTCAATGCTTCTACCCAGAAGGGACATCCATTCATTATTCCTGCTCATATTTTGTAAATCAAATGAAAGTGTATGGTCCCAGCGACAAATAAATGGAAACTCTGCCTCTGTGCTTAGAAGTAGAGAAGAACTAGATGTCGTAAACATCAGTAATATGGGCCATAATAAATTTCCAATAAAAAACAAAAAGCACAATCTTACTTCTATTTTTCCAGAATCATCCAAGAGAGAAAAGGAAGCATTGGAAGGGAGAGAGGAGAAGGGAAAATACCAAGTTCAGCAACGGCTCAGTAACATTCTCAGAATCTAAAGTCTGGGGTGCATGTCTCAACTTCCACCATGTTGAGTAAATAAATGACAAAATACCATGAAAAATATGTAGAATATGATCCGGAGTGATAGGGGATAGGGAAAGGAGAAACTGATCTCCTAGAGCCAGTTTACCCTTCCCTCCTGAGGTATCCTCTCACTGTCCACCCCACCAACACAACTTACTTTCCTACGTATACTACCCTTAATAGTTTTAAAGGGTCTGCCTTCCCAGAAATATTTAACACAATTCCAAGGCTAGAAGTAAAAGAAGACTTAGTTTCCAGTAGACAAGATTTTTAAGTGTTTTCATTTTTACAATTGAATCTGATACGTCTGAAGACCATTCCATTTGTGACCAGGCTAGGGTTAAAGGAAATGTGAAGAAATTTCAAATTATTCAAACGGTGCCAAATATGCCTAATAAAAGACTATGCATAAGAATTCCCTGTGATTGAGCAATACACATCAGAAGTGATTGTAACAGGAGCTCATACGAAACTGTCCTGGGAGTAAGGAGAAATAAGTTCTAGAAGCAACCGCTGTCAACCTTCAGCAAGTCCAGGATTCCCTCATCACCTCTGATCTTCTGAGGCCTCAACCCCAGGACACAGGGAATCCCAAAACACAGGGGACCCCAGGACTCAGGGGAACCCTGGGATAGAGGGAATCCAGAGTCTATACACTGGAAGGTTGGAGCCATAGGTCAGAGTTATGGTGGGGAAGGTACTCTTACCAGACATTGGAATTATTGCTTGGAAGAAATAAATAATTGAATCAACAGTCCCTTTAGATTAGAGTAAGAATAATAAAATGTTGGGACGTTCTATTAGGCTATATTAACAACATACCAATCAAGTAATGAAATTAATAGGAGGAAACAAGGATGATTTTTTCCACTGTCCAATGCTTTCCCAAATAAAGTGGGTTTGTTTAATCCAGTGACTACTCAACGCTTAACATCTTACCGTTGACCATTCAGTTAGGCTTAATTCTTAGCTTGCAGCCTTCTTACTCTCCTCATTTAAAAGGTCACTTCACATGCATCTAAACTGCCCAAACCTTTCAGAAGGAATCACTGCCTCGCCTCTTGGGGACAGAGTTAGTAAGTATTTCACAAGGCAACCGTCTCAAGTCCAAGTCACTCCGGAGTGATCATTTATCTGAGTCATGTCTGCTGGAATCTGTGATTCAGCTCTGGTTAAGGGAAGCTGAGCGGTCAACCAACATTCTTCCCCCGATTAAGTCTTTGAAACAGCCTGTTGATTTATAATATAAATTTGCTTAAGAAGTTAGACAAATCATGAAGAAGTCGAATGCTTTCGCTTGAAATACTTAGCCACCTCACTCGGCAATAATTTATTATACATCTTTAACTAGCCGTAATATAAACATGAAGGGAAGTAATTCTCTTCTACCTTTGGCTTATTAGCAAGTCATTCAATTTTCTGCTCTGTCCCAAACTTGCTCTATTCGATTGATTTATGGAACTTAATCTTTCGGGTGAAAAAAAAAGAAAAGAAAAGAAAAAGAAATAGAACACCCGAAGAGGATATGCTAGTGGGATTATGGAACTTCCTTTTGCTCCAAAAAAGACTTTTTGCTGAAAGCTGGTCTAATGTGATGATTAATTTTACAGAGCTATCCCTGACCAATGTCACCATAGCAATGACAATAAACCAGAGGACTAGAATCCAGCCCGAGGGGAAAAGTTCATTAAGAAATAAAAGTAGACACAAAATTGCTCATTAAAGTGGCTAACCAGGGTTGTTTTATGAGAAGATGGGTTTTAAAAAGTAGAGGGTTGCGCTGTATTTTAAAGAGATGAATTCAAATGTGACTCACCGATTCCGGTTTCAATAAAATTCTGTGGACTATAACAGTTGAGCTCCATGGAAAAAAATTAAAAAAAGGGATAGTTAGCGGACCCTATTATAAGAGTTGAAGTGTTCTAACATGGAACCGAACTTGCCCACAACTTCAAGAAGCATTACCATGAACTTCAGAATGAGAAAAACAAAAAAAGAAGAGAGCAGAATCGTTTTTGGAGCCTTGGGTCTTGTCCAAGGAGAAGAAATTCCCTATTCAAGACGTTTCTATATAAATCCAAATGCAATTTTTTTTCCAGGACATTGGAAATTATTGTTGGTAGTTTCTAGCCCTTCAATGAGCTTCTAACGGGATTGCTTAGGAAACGATTTGGTCCAGTGGAAACTAGCTGACAGACAAGAATAGGGTGCTTCCCTTAGCGACCAGGATGAAGTCATTCTAAAGTTTCTCCTTAAATAGAGTGTCACGTCTTCCTAGGGTTTCACATTAGTTCATTAATGAACTCAGCCAGTTAGAGTCTACATCTTGAAGGCTGAAAGGATATCTAAAGTATGTACGTGTTTGCCAACATTTCCATTATTTTTCTTCTGATACTGCTTAGCCCGTTTCCAAATAGGAATCGAAGCTGCATCACAGTACGATGTCTTTGAACAAAGACAATAGGTGTGAGGATAGCCACTTTCTTCCAAAATGCAATCTAGTCAAAACCGGTTTGGCTCAGTGGAGAGAGCGTCGGCCTGCGGACTGAAGGGTCCCAGGTTCGATTCCGGTCAAGGGCATGTACCTTGGTTGCGGGCACATCCCCTGTAAGGGGTGTGCAGGATGCGGCTGATGGATTTCTCTCTCATTGATGTTTCTAACTCTCTCTCTCCCTTCCTCTCTGTAAAAAATCCATAAAATATATTTTAAAAACAACAAACAAACAAACAAAGAACAAAATACAATCTGATCTTTGAAAACATTTTGGATGAAGAAGCTAAGAGTCTAAGAAATCTTAGACTCTTATATAAGACAATATATAATTACATAGTTTTTGTGATTAATCACTATGCTTTAATGATGTTCCATTTGTAACAATGAAAATACATCCTGCCTATCAGATATTTACATTACAGTTCATGACAGTAGCAAAATGACAGTGATGAAGTAGCCACGGAAATAATTTATGGTTGGGGGTCACCACACCATGAGGAGCTGTCTTAAAGGGTCGCGGCATTAGGAAGGCTGAGAACCACTGACATAGGAGGTGGCCAGAAAAAAAAGCCAGTGTAGAAATGTATCAGTTACTCACTCAACTACCGTCCTTGGCCTCTCCTGAGTCCTGGCTTGTGCTAAGTGATAGGGAACGTCCTGTCCCTGAGTTTATAATCCAGCATAGACACAGGAGAGGGGAAAACTCACCATGAAACAATTGGTAAGTGACGCAATCACATTTTACTTTTGCAGCGCAGACATTGAGTTTGCAAGGGAATTTTTTTTTTTTAGGACATTTTGGAAGACCGCACGTGTAAAGTAAGACTGAAAAGGGACTTTTAATGTTAGCCGAGCTAGAGTGGGCTAAAGAAAGTTTCAGAAAGCTTCTACTCTATGACACGAGCTGTTTGTTGAACAAATGTTCTATGTTTAGTGAGCCAGCTTAGCAAACCTACAGGCAGGTTAGAGAGAATACTCTAAGTTATCAATCAGATACACACCATTAACGGGATGAAAGTTTCAGCAGCTAATGACACATCCATAGTAACTGCCATTTTATTAAGTGCTTATTATGTGCCAAACGTCATATTACAAATATCATAAGCACCGCACCGCTTGATGTTCACAAGAATTCTACGAAGTGATTATTATTACCCATGTGAGAGAGGACAATATAGACACGGAGGAAAACTAAGAAACTTGCCTGAGGACACAACTCGAAAGTGAGCGAGCCACAGTTCCAGAGCAGGATAATCTGGGTTCATTACTGTCAGTGGGACTGCCTTTTGGAGGATAAACCAGGATAACGTAGGATAGCGGTTCTCAACCTGTGGGTCGCGACCTCTTTGGGGGTCAAACGACCCTTTCACAGGGGTTGCCTAAGACCAGCGGAAAACACCTATTTCCCATGGTCTTAGGAACCCACACACCGCTCCTCGGTGTAGCAACGTGTAGCAATGTAGTTTACTGTTGTCCTATGAAGACTGTTGCCCATGCTACACCACGATTCAAGACAACATTTCATTTATTTGTCATTAGAAATATTTCACAATAGATAATTGCATATTGTTTTTGTGATTAATCACTATGCTTTAATGATGTTCAATTTGTAACAATGAAAATACATCCTGCCTATCAGATATTTACATTACAGTTCATAACAGTAGCAAAATGACAGCGATGAAGTAGCCACGGAAGTAATTTTATGGTTGGGGGTTACCACCCCATGAGGAGCTGTCTTAAAGGGTCGAGGCCTTAGGAAGGTGGAGAACCGCTGACATAGGAGGTGGCCAGAAAAAAAAGACTGACATCTGGGTGAAAGTGCAGAGGTTAAAGGTGATATGCTTTGGGTAGTGGCAGGAGGCAGGGGGTGGGAGGATGTGGAGGATGGAGGGAGGCAGTGAGAACCAGATCCAATCCCCTTAGTAACAGTATGAGGCTGGCTGGAGGTGGGTCTGGGAGAAAAAAAGATTTCAGAACCTCCAAAATGTATGTTGTCAGCCAGCCCAGTGGATCTCACCCCCCCGCCTTGGGCACAGAGTGCTTTTGCTGTTTTCTTTGCGTTCTCCTGCAAATGGATGATGTTTATTTGCTGCCGCTGGAGCAGATGATGAGAGGGAGTCGGGAGCCCTGGCTGGAAGCTCTGCTGGCCACCGGATGCCGAGGTGGGTTTATCTGGGCACCGCTCCCCTCGTTGGGCCTCAGCCAGCTCGCTCCCTGATTCTGACCTTCCCCTGCCGACCACAGTTGCCTAATATTAACTGATGGTGCCACTTTTGAATGACTGCTTGGGAAGCCGGACAGACGGGTTTTCTTTCTTTTATTACCCGTGACCCCACATAAAGGCCGATGGGCCAGGAAAAATAAATAAATAATGTGGGCTAGTCAACGCTCCTGGCGCTGGGTTTTCCCCTCCCTCCCTCTGCTGCTCACCCCACTTTATCCCCACAGTTCCCCGAGCCCAATTCCCATCCATTTTGGTTTCAGCTGATTATATTGTTCTTTTATTTAATTTTTCCCTTGCATTTTCCATTCACTTAGAACAGGATCCCACATTAAATGAGGCTCCAGGCTCACTTAAGGATGCATTTTACAAACCAAATAAAGTAAAATCATCAGTAAATTCCAAGTGCTTTTATTATGCTCCTCTACACATGTACAAATTCCAGGAAGGCCTTCGTTAGGAAAACAACTCGAAGACAAGCATTCCAGATGCAATTAATAGTTCGTTTTCTAACCATGCCATTTATTTTAAGAGTATTAAAGAGGATCTAATATATTCAGCTCCGGGGGAAAAAACAATATTTAGAGAGAACTTGGACAGATGGAAGCCAAACCAGAATTTGTCATAAATTGCTTAGCATATAAGAAATACAAGAATCAGGGAAAACCACGATTTGCAGATAAAATGAAGGCGAGTGGCAAGATCGCTCCGTAGCTCTCGAAGTCACCTGATTCAGCGTTCTGTCATAAAAAATTAGACTATAGGAAAGAGGTCCCAGCAGTTATGCTGTCAAGTCTCTTTATTTTGAAAGTGAAAAAAAAACAAAACTCAGATTCGGGGACAGGAACCAGCTGGTTAACAGCAGAGACTGTAACCCAGACCTTGAGATTTTTGTGGAGAGTCGTCTTTAACATTTTACACTGAGTTACTCCTTCAGTTCAACAACAAGGCAACACAGTCAGGAATTCTTGGCCTTTTTTTTCTTTTCATCCATTACCATTTGCATTCAGTATTATTTTGTATTAGGTTAGGCGTGTAGCCTAGTGGTTAGACAAACACATAATTTACAAAGTGTTCTCCCAGATATTTCCAGTACCCACCCGGCACCGTGCATAGTTATTAAAATATTACTGACTAGCCCTAGCCGGTTTGGCTCAGCGGATAGAGCATCAGCCTGCAGATTGAAGGGTCCAGGTTTTATTCCAGTCAAGGCCACATGCCTGGGTTGTAGGCTCCATCCCTGCTAAAGGGCATGGAGGAGGCAGCCAATCAATGCTTCACTCTCATCATTGATGTTTCTATCTTTCTCTCCCTCTCCCTTCCTCTCAGAAATCTATTTAAAAAATTTAACTGTATTTTCCATATCGTACTTTGCATCCCCATGATCATTTTTGTAACTACCCATCTGTACTTCTCAATCCTTTCACCTTTTTCACCTAGTCCCCAACTCCTCTCCACTCTGGCAACCATCATTCTCTTCTCTGTATCTATGAGTTTGTTTCTGTTTTGTTTGTTTATATTGTTTGTTCAGATTCCACATGTATGTGAAATTATATGGTATTTGTCTTTCTCTGACTGACTTCTTTCACTTAGCACAATACCCTCTTTGTCCATCCATGCCAATACAAGTCAGATTTTGCTCTTTTTATGGCCTAGTAGTGTTCCTTTGTATAAAGGTACCACAGCTATTTTATTCACTCTTCTATTGATGAGCACGTGGACTGCTTCCCTATCTTGACTATTGTAAGTAATGATGCGGTGAACATAGGGGTATATATATTCTTTCGAATTAGTGTTTTGGATTTCATTGGATATAGACCCAGAAGTGGAGTCACTGGATCAAAAGGCAGTTCTGTGTTCAATTTTTGGGGAGCCTTTATGCTGTATTCCACGATGGCTGCACCCATCTGCGTACCCACCAACAGTGCACCAGGGTTCCCTTTTCTCCACATCCTCACCAACATTTGTTGCTCATGGACTTATAGATGATAGCCATCCCGAAAGGTGATATCTCATGGCCGTTTTAATTTGCATTCATCTGATGTCTTGGTCTTTTTAACTTTTTGATATCTTAGACTCAACTCCATTGATCATTGTTGCCTTCTAGGTTTTAAAACTAATATTAAGTCTTATGTCAAGCATTCAGGGCACTCTGGACACATTCTGAGAAAGCGGAGTAGGGCGAGATACTAAAAAGTAGGGAAGGCTCCACTTAAATGTCTCTGTGCTTTGGGGCAGCTTCCCTGGACTCACGGCAAGATGTTCCTTGTTCTGCAGAATGGTCAGGATGGCGAGAGTCAGAGGAACTAGGATCCTTGGCTCCTGCCACTCCTGGGTGAGAACATTGCTTCCAGAACGCCATCTATGGAGATGTGATTCCCTCTCTAAGCTGCCAGCATCTGTCTTCAGGCCAAGGGAATATTTCTGGATCCTCACAGGAATATATAATGTGCATATTGGTATGTATGTATGTGTGTATACATATGTGTGTATACATATGTGTGTATATATATGTGTATGTGTGTATGAAATAATTTTTTAAATACTGGATTATTTTTTTCTTCTCTATATTTTCATGCCCCAAAGTATGAAAATAAAAAACGGATCTTAACTCTTGGAAGAAAATAAACGTTTTAACCAAGATATGCACACTCTAGATAGTCACTAAAGCTGTGTTCACTATCTTCTATTAGATTTCATCTTATATCCATTAGTGTATAAAACTCTCCTCTCCAAATCGATTCTCTCCTCTTTTTGTACCGTTCTTTGTCTTTCTCTCTAATACACACACACACACACACACACACACACACACACACACACACACAGACATTTATGTCTAGTTCAATCCCCTTAAGATTAATTCTACCTCCATCAGTTTATGGTGGACAAAGAACTGATGGCCTATCATATTCAACTCCTGTAGCTAGGTGCCTCAAATTCCCAGTGTGACTATGTGGAATGTCTTATAAACATTCCACAATGTTTTGATAAGTTCTGGAGATGGAGATATGATCAGAAGGCAGAACTGATTGAGAAGACAGGTTGTAAGTGTGAGGCTGGCTGGAGGTGGGTCTGGGAGAAGAAAAGATTTCTAAAATTGAGGAAATGGCAGATGTATGTCCAAATGCATGCACTGTACAACTTTTTCTTGAAGAGGTGGTAGCTGTATGCCCAATCAAAATGTATGCTTTTCATCATTTTCCTTTAATTGGGTCTAACTGTAGGGACTAAAAGAAGCATTGGCGATTAGTAGCTGTGGGGAATGTGGTAGGTGACTCACTGTATAAAATGTGCACATCCCACAGCAGCATTCATGAGCATGAACATAGGCAGTTAACAGGCCTGACTTCCTCAAATTAAGGGTTGAGTAGACCTGAGCATCTAAACACAGAATCTACAGATCTTCCTACATTACTTATCGCTTTCTATCCAGATGTATTTCACCATGGTGATAGGCTTCTTTTCAAAATTGTGCTCATGATCTTAACCTCAGCAGAATCTTTACAAATGACATGATTTCAAAACATAGCAAACAGTACCACTGTTATATTGCCATTGACCAACTAACGATCTATTCTGAGAGATTCGTCAGTTTCTATTGCCTGATATATGTCAGAGGATCTTCTATTTATGCTATTCATTTAGATATCATGAAAAAAAGTATAACTGCATGGTAATAATGATTACTAACTAGACTAGTGTGGGGATCACATTGTAAGGTATATAAATGTTGGATCACTGTCTTGTACACATGAAACTAATATATCAATTATGCCAAAATAAAGAGTAATAAATAAAAGACCTACTAATTCATTATTGGGGATTCACATTTAATTCCATATATATGATACTCCCTAGACCCTTCCAGGGTAGCTAATGGGCTGTGGGAGGTGCAGCAAATGCTGCCAAAACAACTGGAACTCACAAGAACATTGTAAATTATCTTGTTTACCTCTGATTATAACATAAAGGCTCAGCTTGCAGTCTGGATCTGTCCTGTGGTCTCAGCCAGGCACAGAAGATCCACCTAGACACAGCTTATTCTCTTTGTCTGTCTTTTCTTCATCCTTCGCCGGCCCTCCCACAGGCTCGCCGAACCCTTGACTGTGCTGGCGAGGCACAAGAGACCATGATAAGGTACAAGGGAAACTGTGTCAAGACAGCAATCCATGTCTCACCAGCCATATCAACCTCTCCTCGTCCTTCTCCCTCACCTACAGAACAGTCCACATTCTTTAACATTATTGCAATGAAAATATAATAGAGCTCATTACATTCATACTCTTTGCCTAATTTAATCTTCACTATACTCTGTGAAGTATACTTACATATAGATTTTACTGGTGAGAAAACAGCAGCTACGTGATCTCAAGTAAGACACCCAGGACCACTCAGCGAGTGAGGGCTAGAACTAGATCTTAAAGACCCTGATGCATTCTTGGACTCTGAGGATGATCTTTCAACTCTCTTCCTGTGACACTTCTCATTCTACCTCAGCGGATCACAGCCAGAGTGAGGTATTACAAGCACCTGGGAAGCTTTTGAGATTAATGATGCCTGAATTCCACCCACAGAAATTCACATTTAGTTGTTCTGAACGAGTATCTCACTGTCTGTGTTATGCAAAAGCTTCTCAGGTGATTAGTATGTCCTGCCAGGATGGTTTTATGATTTTAAATAGTCACATATTTATCTTGGCTGTTCCTTGATGTCGGGTTCATCTCCAAAACCCCCAGTCTGTTTCTTCATATCTTGGCCATCGTCAGCATGCAGAAAGTTTGTGAAAAGATATATAACATAGTTTAACTCCATGTTAGATCCAGAACAATAATCAAGCCAAATCCAAACCACGTTCATGAGAACAAAGTTAATGGCACAATTTAGATGACTAAGCTTTTTTAAAAAAAGGAAAACACTAAGAAAAATGTTTGTCCACAGTCTGGGGTTTGAAATGTGGCCCTAGGAAAATAAACAGTTCTTGTGTTCTGGTGGAAGCAGTTTGCGGGATGCTGTCCTAATCAATTCTCCAGTGAACCAGCTTCGCTCACTTTCTAATCTTAACGCCGCCCAAATTGTGTTTTTATAACAACTTGCATAATCTCCCATTTTGCATCTTCCTTCTTTTTCTATGATTAACTGATCTTAGAGGATAGTATTGACAATGCTAAACTAAATATGAAAAAATATACATATTTTTTCCCTTTTCAGCCCAGTAAGGAAAGATTTCTTGCATTCTGTCTTTTTTTTTTAAAGCCCACAAATATCCATTTTTTTAAAGAACATGAAGAGGGGAAATTGGTTAATAAAATACAACTCTATTCAGTTCTGCTCCATAGTACTTGACAAATACTAGGACAATGACATTTTATTAGCCCTATTCAAGAAGTTAAAAAAGAAACGCTTGTCATCCAATTCAGCCAAAGAACTCATCCCCTGCCCCTCCTGGCCCAGGAGTATTTTTCAAGAAAAGGAAGTGTCTGTTGATATTCTGGATGCCTCTGAGCCGAACAGACCTCGGCATTAATAATACGTGCAGAAACCCAGCAATCTGCACCGGGAGATCTGCCTCCAGGCTACAGATGGGCTTGGGAACCTGACTAAGATGGTTTGTACAGGGTGTACCAGATGTTCCCAAGGAAGTCTGGGAAGGAGAATTTAGCATTGATTTAGAACAGCACCTTTCAAATGGTCTTTGACAGAGTGACCCAGTACATGCAGAAATGTAGGTGGGTGTGGGTGTATTTGAAAATACATTCACAAGTTGCAATCCATTAGTCAGTCATGAAATCAATTTTGCGCGCATCCACCAGCCTTTGAAGAGAAATAAAAAGTAGTTCGCCTTTTACATGTTTAAAATAAGGAGTGTTTTGTGACTTTAGTTGCACACACGAATGTCTGAAATGTGTAAACTCACAGGAGTTAACTAAATCTAGAGAAACTAAGTTAAGGTAAAGAGATCCATGGAAGGAGAGAGACAAAAGCTTTTGTCTACCGGTGGATCTCTCACATCAACAAATATAGGCTAAACAAGGAGCACATTCCAGGCACTTTGCTGAGCAAAAGGGAAGAAGACAGTTCCCTGTTCTTGAGCAGTTCTGCCCACTGGTGATGCCAACCTTAGCCTCACCTATGCTAGGAACCACCCCCAGTGCCACTATTGGGAGAGAAGAATAAGGAAAGTTTGAAGGGAAGGTAGACATAACTAGAAAAACACAGCGTTGCTGTCTTATTTCTACTTTTCTTGTCCTGTTTGGGGGTCTGTGACCCTGAATGCCCAGGACATTCATTATGAATGTCCACTGCTTGGGGTCTCCATAGTTGGTCCTCAACCAATATCACTGCTCTTGAGCAGTTCTTTCTCTTCTGCCCCATCAAAACATAGTTCTCTGTATGCTATTTTTCTTGATCTCAAAGATGAGTTAAAAGTTTCTGACACGGCATTAATGATAATAGTGTCTAAATATGACATCTTTCCAGACAATAAGCATCATCCTTTAGATAGAAGCATCCCGATAGCATGCATATTGTAACTAACTTAAGTTAAGTCAACAAATCATGTCAGTCAAAGGGATACTGGAGTTGGCCGGAAAGATACTATTCCTGCCCTAGTGAAGCTTTGACTCTGGCCATAAAGACAAACCCTGAACAATGAATACAACGTGAACTTATAATTAAAAAGTAAGGGGGCTATAAAGATGTATAAGAAGTAATTTAACCAAGTCTGGGGAGACAGACAAGTCCTCTGTGGCAATGACACTTAAACTGAGGCTTGTGGAGGAGGAGGTGTTAGTTAGGTGAGGGAGGAGGGCCAGGGCATGAGTCTTTATAGACAGACCGACTGCATTTGTATGCCACTGTGAAAATAAAATTTAACTCTTCGAAGCCTCCGTTTTCATGTGTTAAAGTCAAGGATATAAACCAGCCTCAGAGGACTGTGCATGAAGCACTTAGCACAGGACCAGTACTTAGTGCCCAAGATGTAACCACCGATAATGGGATGTGGCAGTGGTACTCCTACTGGTAGTGATGGCAGCAGTATTCAGCCAGTAGAATGATTTCAAGAAGAAAGATGAGCGGTATGTGAATCTTCCCAGGCTGAGATTTATGGGGGGAACTTCACATCCATGAGCCTATTCCACCGGAACTAGAAATTATTTGATGAACAACTAGTGGATCTGTGTGGCCCCCAAATGGCAGGCAAACACCCTCAGAGTACGGGTACTGAGCAGTCTGGTGACTACTGTAGCCAACCCCCAGCTGCTAGTAACTGAGATTGAGAACCTTCATTAGCAGCAGAAGCCCAGAAAGTCCTGTGGTTAGAGAAGGCATTTCCTCAGAGCAGGGATGTGGGACTCCTGGTTTCATTCATTCCTTAGCCTCCATGTTCATGACACTGAAGCTTCCTTTCTTCATTCAAGAGAATCTAAACATGTTTTAAAAATTCAAGTTGAAGTTCAAGAAGACTGATGAGAACCCTTGGTGGATGTTCATTTTCAGTTGTCAGCTCACATACTTAGTTTGACCAAACAGTAAAAATAAACCACCTCAAGAAATGCAGTTATTTGTTGCATTCTACTGGTCCAGTACAAAATGCAAGATCCAATGATAATAGAAAATATATACAGT
Organism: Lasiurus cinereus; assembly: GCA_011751065.1. Taxonomy (NCBI): domain Eukaryota; kingdom Metazoa; phylum Chordata; class Mammalia; order Chiroptera; family Vespertilionidae; genus Lasiurus; species Lasiurus cinereus. Next base: position 1,259,020 of record JAAGEH010000022.1, read on the forward strand.
GGTACCTTGAGATACGAGTTTAATTCGTTCCATAACCTTGAAACGTGGGAAACTATGAGACGCTCGAATCTTGGTAAACTGGTGGGTCATGTGCAGCCGGCCGATCCGCGCGATGACTCCCATCTCAAATGTTGCTCGTATTTCAAAGCAAAAATTGCTCACTCGATGGCTCGTATCTCAAAAATCTTGTATGTTAGGGCACTCGTATCTCGAGGCACCACTGTATATGCAAATGAGTGTTTCTTAACATCATTGGAAACCCTCTATTCAACTTGTTACCAAAAGAAGAAAAGTATTCTTTTGATCATCATTTCTTAGCAATGACTAAGAAATAATCCTTCCTAAACTCTTTCAATTAAAAGTGGTCTGGATGAAATAAACACTGCTGAGAGAATAACAGTGTCCCAAAAATGCACCAAAGCCAAAGAGCACAATTATCCCCAAACCCTATTCAAAAATCCTCCACTGGCTCTGTGGAACCCCAAGTCTTATGGAAGTCTTCGACGTGGCATATGGCCCTCTGATTCCAACACATTCATTTATATATGATTCCCAGACACTCCCGCTGAACTAGATTTCTCATGGTTACCCTCGATTTCCTGGCTCCCTGCCTTTATGACATCGCTTCTCTCTATCACAATCTCCTCTACTCCACCATCCATCAGTGCCATCTTCCTCTCAAGATCACCAAGACTTTTTGGTGTCTGAAATTTGATGGGACTTCCTTCTCTATAAGGAAGTAACATATCCCCAATTATTCTAGGTCAGTGGTCGGCAAACTGCAGCTCGTGAACTGCCGTGGTGTGCCCTTCAGTTGACTAATGAGTTTGCTGACCACTGTACTAAGGGAAATAACGGTAGCATTATAAGTAAAGGTATGTGTATATGTTTGTGTGGATGTGTGTATGCCCACACATGTATGGTATATTCCAGAAATGACCTAGTCATGGTACATGTGTAAACTTGTATGGCGGTCATTTGGTAACCACTAAACTGGTTTACCTATGCAATAGAAATTTATGCACCGGCAGCCATGTTCCCAGGCCTAGCAAATATCAGAAATGAATTATTATTAGGCTGGTATAATCCTAGTGTTCTCTTTCATTATTAGTTTAAAGGTTGTCATGAGACCCAATTCTAGCAAAAGAATTTAACTGAAAGACCCTGTGAAACATTTTCTCCCTAAAAATGGAGAACCTCTTAACAGGTGAATCTTTTTCTTGCCTTCCTTCCTAAGTCAGGGATATGAGTCTGGACTGGTGGTAGCCACTTTAAAATAAAGAGATGGCAATGCCAAAATCGGTTTGGCTCAGTGGATAGAGCACTGGCCTGTGTACTGAAAGATCCCAGGTTCGATTCCGGTCAAGAGCGTGTACCTTGGTTGTGGGCACATCCCCAGTAGGGGGTGTGCAGGAGGCAGCTGATCAATGTTTCTCTTCATTGATGTTTCTAACTCTCTATCCTTCTCCCTTCCTCGCTGTAAAAAAATATAATATATTTTAAATAAATAAATAAATAAATAAATAAATTAAATAATGAGATGGCGATACTAAGAACAAAACAAAGTATTATCTGTCTTTGATGACTTTATTGACCCACTAGAACTCCCAGCTTATGACTCTTTTATTAATCCAGAAATAACTATTTCTAAAACCTTAAGAAATACACTTCAGTTGGGTTTTCTCTTATTTGCACTTGAAAGCATCTAAATTACTATTTCTAGTTACATCCAGAAAATTTTTCCTTTAGCAAATTAATTTTCATTTGTGATGTTAACAGCAAGACACCCATGAAAAACACACATGGTGTCAAAATAAGCCAAAGGAAAATCGTTTGGGCAAAAATAAAAAGGACCCCAAGTCGATTTTATAGAAAAGATTCCTTTAACTCTTGGTCGAGAATATGTTTCTATACTTTCAGAAAACAACTCCAAGACCAAGTGGACTCCTGCCACAGAGAGGAACTGACAGGTCTGCGCCAACCACGAAGACAGGAGACACCGTCCAGAGATGGAAGAAGCGGACCACGCCCTGCCATGTGAGCAGTCAGCAGCTGAGCATCACTACAGGATGCCCAGGACCAAACCAGAGAGGGTCGGACCTGCATGGCCACCATTTGTCCACCATCCAGATCCCATTGCTGACGTGTGCACATAAGGAACTGTTTGCCATTGAAACTGGGACTCAGAACTGATGGACACTGAAATTGGGACTCAAACATGTTTTGTTCTTACAGGTTTATTTCTAGCCTGCAGAGGCAAGATGTTTTTAAAGGAAAGATTTGGTCGGGGTGGGAGGGACAGATTCAGAGGCAAAGGAGCATTGAACAGACTGTCATGCTACAGCGGGAAGGCAGAGGAGGTTGGGGAGGGGCTGTAAGAGATCAACCGAAGGACTTGTGTGCATGTGTGTAAGCATAGCCAATGGATACAAGACACTGGGGCAAGGGGACAGGTGAGGGCATATACTAGGGGGTAAGGAAGGCTGGGGGAGGTTCATGAGGGGGAAAAAAGGAGACATAGGTACTACTATTTGTAATACTTTAAACAATAAAAAAAGAAAAAAGAATAAATGACTATTTCTTTCCATCTTGTTCATGATTATATAGCAAACTTAAACTTTTTTTTTTGAGAAGAACGCGAACACCCAGATCACAGACCCTTTGGGAATGAGAATGAGAAGTCAGAGCCCTCCTTGACCTGCCCACCAATACACTTTCCCTTCCCGTGAGACCATGAAGGTCAGCCCAGGAATCCCCCCCTCCAGGCCAGTGTTTCCTGGCCGTGGATGCTCTGTGGGACCACCACAAGATGGGTCTTTCTGTCACTCAGAGAACCACAAGCTTCATATCATATCCACCTTTTCCCCAAAACAACATTAACTCAGTGACAAAAGTCCACCCCATCAAGGCAATGAGGCTGAGGATCATCTGCAGATCAGCAGAGGAAATTCAGGGAAAGCAGAATAACTTTTCCTTCTCGGCTCAATAGGCGCTAAAGATAAAGGGCGATGAAGCACGTCGGAGGGGCAGAGGATGATGCTCATTTCGTGACGCCTTTCTTCCCAGGATCCCGGGACGACTGTGTCAAGAACGGTCCTCTTCACATCAGACGCCCGTATCGCACATGTGAACGAGAGAGAGAGAAGCTCATTCACTGGCCCGCTCTCCATTCACTCTGCGTGGCGTGTGGGTGTGCTTAAACAGCGTGCCTATTTATATTCCGCCCCATATGGGCGCTATATATGAATTAGGTATCTATAGTGCAGATATTTTAAATATTTATTTACCACCAACTGCTGAACTAGGATTTCTATGAATAGAATAAAAGATGTATATGCTAAATATATGAGAATATATACATATATATATATATATATATGTGCATATATATGTATATATATATGGTATAATTTACTATTATTTCTTTTAAGGGCCAAACAGGAAAAAGAGGAAACCAAGTACCCTAAATAAATTTTTATCCATTTCCATTTCCCCCACCATGAAGTGACATGCTAAGAACAATATTGTTTTTTTAAAGGGAGAAGAAGGAGAAGAAATGATCCAGAAAAAAAAAAGAAAAAAGAAAGAAACCCCAAGTTTTTAAAACATTGTCACGGTGGCAAACTGCTGTTCCTTCTTTTTGGAGGAACTATTCTGCGTGTTTATTTTAAGTCCGATACAAATGTAAATATTTGAAATAAACAAAAACATGTCAGGGATAACAATAGGCTATTTCTGAGTTGGTATGGGGGTGGGGGGAGCGTGCAAGGAGTAGGCTTGGCTATTTTTAAGCACCCGGCTTCAAAAAGCAGGGTGTCGGATGTTGCATCTTTAATTTTTCCGTTAATTATGGATCGAGCATTGTTGTGAATCTTGTCCTCAAAACCGAGCTCAGAAAATAAAGAGCAGATGCTCATCCCCAGGTTTGGCTCAGATGGGAATTGAACGGAACATATTGGTTTATAATTAATGTAATTTGTTGGGTTATCTTTTGTGAAGGAGCGAAGGTAAACAACCTTGCAGCATTGTGCTACTATCTTTGGAGCTCGGAGCCTCGATGGTTATGGAAGGAAAAAAAAAATAAAAAAAAGGAGAATGGAGCAGAAGAAGAAAGCTCTTCCTGGCGGGTTACAGGGGATTTTAAAATGTCTGTCACACTCAAGCGTAGCTGAATGAATTCAAAGGCAAGAATTCGGCGAGGGATCCTCCAGCCAACCGCAAACAGTGTGGGAGAGGGGAGGGTTTCCCCCGTGGGGAATTGTGATCAGCTGAATTCTCTTTCCTACTTCCCTCAATTTCATGGTGCAGTCGGGACATGGAAGAGAAACATCTTCCTTGCTCTCTAAACAGGAAATTGGGCCCAACACCAAGTGGATTTGAGTATGTACTCTTTGGGGGTCACCGTGTCGTTCATATGAAATAGACAATGGCTCTGTTACCAAGTCAGGGCACTCTGCTAATTCATCTTTTGTGTTTTCTTTTCTCCATAACCCTCAGAGGTGGAGACGTGTCTTCACTTTGAATAAACTCACTCATGAAGCAAGAGAGTAGCAATAAGCCTTTGCCACGCGCAACCAGGCCAGGAAGGATCAGGGCTCTTTGGTGTGAGGTTTTCAAGTGGTAAAGCATTTCCTCCGCTTCACCTTGACCGTGGGTAACTAACTACAGGTCTTTGACAATCTTTGACTATCCTGTTTTGGTACTGCACCATTTACATGTTCATTTTGGTATTTTTCTGTGCATTAGATGCCATTTTGAAATTGGGTTTCTGCCCAGACAGTGTGGTTCAGTGGTTGAGCATTGGCCTAGGAACCAGGAGGTTAGCATTGGATTCTGGATCAGGGCACATGCCTGGGTTGTGGGCTCCATCCCCAGTAGGAAGCGTGCATGAGGCAGCCGATCAGTGATTCTCTCTCATTATTGATGTTTCTATCTCTCTCCCTTTCCCTTCCCCTCTGAAATCAATGGGGGGAAAAGTATATTTTTCAAATTTGGGTTTCCTAGCTTCTAATGTAGAGTAGTAAGTTTGAAACTTTTGCCACCTTTCTATGATCAAGAAGAGAAAGTCTATTTTAACTGACTACTTTTTTCATAATTTCTTATATCTGATTGTTAAAATTAAATTATTCTTTCCAACATTTCTTAACTAAAATTTTAGGGCATCATGGGTCCAGAATCCGGCAGTAATTTTGGGGAAAAAGTGTAGAGGGTGAAGGTGAAGACATTTAAAATTTGTATAAGCCAATAATATGCATCCCTTTAAAAAACATCATAAGTAACACTAATCTTATATTCATTACCTGGAATATATTCTCAGGTTTCATTTCAAAAAATATCTCCTTTGGAAGTCTTTTCAGACTACCCTAACTCCAAAGAAAGACTTAAGTACTCTTTCCTTATATATTTATAATACCTATTTCTTTCCCATGGGGTATTATTACCATAACTAATGGAACTGTATGCCTCTTCATCTCACCTATTAATATGTAAGTTAGTTAAGGGATGGATCCTTGTTTTATTTACCATTATGCAAGTGCCTGACACTTTATTGTACTCTGAGAGTGTTTGTGGAAACCATGGAAGACATAGGGAATGATCTGACCCCAAGAATATGGAGGAGAAAGGTAATTTTAACTGATTTACCACCTGCATTGTCTTTATTTTAGAGTGTAATACTTTTGTGGGAGACAAAGGAATCCAGAGGAATGATCAGGAAGATAATATTAAATTCCTTACATATTCACAGATTTCTGGACTACTTGCTTGAAGTCCATATCAGGGCAAAGTGACTATCTCAGGTGAACTAATTCACAAATATCTGTCATCTACTGAAAACTGAGCCATGTTCGGTGCTAAGAGGCATAGGTGTAGTAGAATAGGCGGGGATAATCTCTACTTTGTAGTTAGAAAGACACAACAATAACTGATAAAAGATGGTATGTAATTAAAGATTTAATGGTGAAGCAGATGCTTTCCAAAACTCTAAGAAGCCATAAAGAAAGAGAAGCTTCAGGGCCAACATTATCAAAGAGAATGCCAAGGAGAAGATCAAACGTGGATGATCTTCAGGCTGGTACTGTGCTAGATGGATACTTTTACATAGATTGTCTTCCACTCCTCCTGTCTCTTTTCAAGTCAGGCATTTTAACGTCGATCCACATAGAAGAAATTAACAAATAAATTAAGTAACTTGCCCCAAGTGGTACCACCCATCCATGGTATATCCTGTTTTGAGCCCTGATTCCTTCACAGCGCTATCTGGTGACTGACAGAATATATAGAAAGGAACAGAGGAATAAATTAAAAATCCTCCAATAAAATAAAGGGCAGAAGTAAGCAGATGAAAAAGAGCTAGTCGAGTACCATTTCACTAAAGACAAAGAGGCAGAGGGTCTCAAGAAGAAAGTACAGTTGAACAGTGTCAAGAACTACAAACTGGTCAGGAAGGCTGCGTTTGCTGTTGCGATGGACAACAAAGATGGTGAATTTTGAAGGAGTTTCTTCAGCAAGTGAGTGGGAGGAGAACTATGCTTCAGAAGTAAGGACAGGAGCATGCTGGGAGAGAGCATGGGCGAGTGGGCAGTCTGTGGTAGAAGAGAATAGATAGGAAGGCAGAAAAGATAGGAAGGTCAAGCAAAGGCTTTCAGGATGGAGCGATGGGAATTATTGAAACTAGGAGAGGAGAAATGGAATGGAGGAGAGACAATTGGGGTTAAAATACCTCCATGGAGTGTACCGGGGGCAGGGGGAGCACTTCTGAGACTCTTTGAATCCTGGGAAAGTAGGCAGAGATGTCTGTAGCGGCAGAAGACAACAGAGAGGAAGATGAGACTCAATGAGGGATAGCCGTGATCTTCTTATTTTAAGAACCAGGTGAACTCACCAGCTTAGAAAAGGAGCCACGAGTGAAGTGTTGAAGTCTGTGACAGCTGAAATGGAAAAGAGGAGAATTCTCCTTCCACAGGCTCATCTGCATAAACCTGACTGCTTCTAAGGTATCTTCCTTCCTGATCAAATAAAAATGATGATTTGCCTCACAAATCCCCCAAGGGTTTTAGTACAATCTGGATGGCATGAAATGGCAAGGTCTTTAGTATTATTAAAAAAAAAAAAAAAAAGGCCAGATTGACCAATATTGACATTCTGGCCTCTCTCCAAAATTACAACATGTCATTGGGAAAAATTGGAAGTGTGAGCCAGATCTCGATTCAATTCTATTTCTGCTACTCTCCATTGTTTCTCATATAACATAGGTGATATATCTATATCTATAGATAGATAGATAGATAGATAGATAGATATGATTTAAAAGCACTGGTTTAAAAATAGAACATGGTAAACCACATATCTTGAGAAACATACCTAATACTTAGATTCTACATGCTGGACTACATCCTTTATTTTGTTTTAGGGAGTAAATAATTTGTTTCTATGAATTAAAAAAATTAACATATTTTATTAATTTTTTTACAGAGAGGAAGAGAGAGGGATAGAGAGTTAGAAACATTGATGAGAGAGAAACATCAATCAGCTGCCTCCTGCACACCTCCTACTGGGGATGTACCGGCAACCAAAGTACGTACCCTTGACCGGAATAGAACCTGGCACCTTTCAGTCCACAGGCTGACACTCTATCCATTGAGCCAAACCAGTCTTAGCTGAATTAAAATTTTTACAGAGTATTTGCAAATGTAAAACAATAGAGAGCCCCTGACCCTCATCCTGAGGGAGAAAGGTCATTCTCACTCAGGAATGACATTTTACATTTCTCACGTGACCCCTTAAAGGATTCCTCTTGGACATTTTTGCCCAACACTGCATTGTCTCGCCAAGAAGTGAGGTTGAGTTTGGCTGGAGCCTTGTCTGTGAAAGCTCAGAGAGCGGGGGGCTTTGGGCTCCGGGGACAGGCCAGCTAGCACAGCTGTTTGACTCTGCTATCGTGGGGGGAGCATCCACAGGCCTTTTTTTAAACTACTGAATGCTATTTAACTTGAACTTCTCACTTGAGAACTAAATCATAGATGATAAAAAACAAACAGCGCTGGCCAGTTTGGCTCAGTGGATAGAGCAGTCTGCAGACTGAAGGGTTCCTTCCGGGTTCCATTCTGATCAAGGGCATGTACCTCAAGTTGCAGGCTCCTCCCAGGCCTATGGCCCTGGTCAGAGCACTGCCAACCAATCAATGTGTCTCTCTCACATCGATGTTTCTCTCTCTCTCTGTCCCTCTCCCCTTCCCCCCCCTTCTGCTCTCTCTAAAAATCAATGGAAAAATATCCTTGGGTGAGAAGTAAAAAACACACACATAAACAAACAGTGAACAGTGTTGAGGCAAACATGTAAAGTGAGCCCAGTGAATTTTTGGAGGTTCTCTTCTCCTGCCCTTGTGCATATCACATGACCAAGTTGTAAAGACTGCAGAGAAGATGCTCTAAGGAAATCATACATCATTGTCATTGGATTTCAGGCACCAAATCTTTCCTACTCACCATAGAGTATTTACATGGAATGTTTTGGGCCTGGGTTTGTTTTTTATATTCAAACAAAAACAATTTAAATAATAATAAAGCAGAAAGAAAAAAACACAACTATAAAAAATAAAGCCTTGGGGGAGATAATTGTAATAGACTTATCAAAACTAATATCAACTACAACGATTTTCAAAATCAGTCTGAATAAACATGAACTCACAATAGAAAAAAATTAGCTAAATACATACGCAGGCAATTAAGGAATGACTGTAAGAGATTTAAAAAATAAAAAGATAGTCACCTTCACTAATAAAAAAGAAAATATAAGTAAAAACAATTTATTATTACTTTTTGAGTGACTTATTCTCAATAAAATGTTAATTATTTAATGTTGGTAACGGTGTAGAACATCATATTTTCATACATTGCCAGTAGAAATGTTCATTTATTAAACCTTATTGTAGGCAACTTGGTAACAAATGTCAATATTCCTTACCCAGTGGTTTAGTTTTTAAATATCCCATAGAAGCAATGGTCATGCACAAACATGTGGTTAGTTTGGCTCAATAGATAGACTGTTGGCCTGCAGATTGAAAGGTCCCTGGTTTGATTCCAGCCAAGGGCACATGCCTGGGTTGCAGGCTTAATCCCCTGATTGAGGAACTAATGATTGAGGCAGCCGATCAATGATTCTCTCTCCCCCTCTGAAATCAATAAAAATGTGTTGTTGTTGTTTTTAATGTGGGAAAGCATAGGCCTAAGAAAATTCATCACAGTGGGGCATACAATAAGAAAATCTGAGAAGAACCTAATTGTCTATCTAGAGAATGTAAGTAATCTTAGCGCATTCATACAATGGGATTATTTGTATCTTTTTAGGATTGTCTGCTGCCAGACAGCTCAGGGCATTTTATTGCCTCCTGTTGGCCAAACAGCTGAACAGCTGTAGGCTATTCCTGAAACTGACAATCTGTGTAAACCCTTTGAAATCTTATCTTTTGAAGTGTATATTTCCACCTGGCCTTGGGACAAATTGTGTTAAAATAAAAGCACAGGTCCCGGGTCAAGGGAGAGTCTTTAGCTCCTTTAGCTGAAGCTCCTCTGACCCCCAAAGCCTTTCAAAATTATCTTTTGTCTCTGGACTCTAATCATCTATGCACAGCTCCTTTCTCCAGAATGCTGAACCCTATGTAAGGCTGGAAAAAGAACCCCGGCAGAAGGGAAAGGAGAGAGAGAAGAAGAAAAAAAATCAATGATGAGAAAGAATCATTGATTTGCTACCTCCTTCATGCTCCCTGCTAGGGATCAAACCCACAACCTGGGAATCGAACCTTGATCTCCTGATTCATAGGTCAATGCTCAACCACATGCCAGCAGGGGCAGAAAACATTCTAAAAGAGAGAACCATCTTTATCCCACTAGAATTTAGATGAGTGCCTACAAAATGCTAAGTAAAATTTGGGGGAAACCATCCGTAAAACCTCAAAGGAATCTTAAGAAATCAAATTTTTCTATACTTGGGCTCCAGAAGTCAAAGGATTCTGCCAAGTAAATAAAAGCATGAAATTGGCGGCAAGGCCCATCCCTGTCTTTTTTGTCCATGACCTTCAGGTGCCAGTCCCCTGAAGCTCCTTCAGTCTACCTGATACCACAAGTCCCAGGAGAAGGAGGACATTTCCGAGAAAGGAGGCCAGAGGATGGTTGGAGCAGGAATTCTAAGACTCAGCAGGAAAACTCTACTGTGAGGCCCGACTGCGTCCACATGACTGTATTAGGAAATGGATGAGGGGATGGTTTTAATAATAAGCTTACCACCCATTTTTAAAGTTCAAAAATAGGCTTCTTTTTTTTTTATTTCAAGCCCCCCTTCTGATCTATAACCAAACTTTTATTTTTCAAATTTTGTCAGAAAGCAAAATGAAAAACAGTTTCTTGGCTGAGACTAAGGCTTCTTGGCAATTAGCATAATAAAAATAAATTCACCTTACATTGATTTACACTCTACCAGAATAGGGCTACGGACTATTTTTCTTCTATTGTCATTCTCTTTTGAAATGTATCTCCAGTAAGATGCAAAAACCCGTTATTTTATCTTTATTTATATAGTTATAGGATGTTTAAACTTTCTGACTCATAAAGCCGCATTCCAGAAGGAGAAGTCTGGTTTAGACTGGCTTCCACCTCAGGTTGATTAATATGAGGATGAAGAAATACGTTCTCTGAAGACAGTCACCAAAACAGCCCCCTTTTTATGCTTACAATTTACCTTATAATTCTTAATATTTGCATCAAGACAAGGGGTTTCTGGGCCTACTCTTTCAAAATACAAGTATGCTTGGAAAAGTTCACTTATAAAAATGTTGACACCTTAGAACAGATTAGAATTTCTAATTATATCTATGTAAAAGTTGAAATCCCTTAAGAGTTGAGATACAGAAGAAATATTCTCATTTTGAGGTGATGGTGAGGAACATAGACAGTCAGTAAGAAGAACTGTGATCAGAGTGTGGTCCTGGTGGTGTATCTGAGCACATATTGATCCATCTGTGAGATTTAAATTTCTTGCTGAAACCGGTTTGGCTCAGTGGATAGAGCGTCAGTCCGTGGACTGAAGGGCCCCAGGTTTGATTCCGGTCAAGGACATATACCTTGGTTGCAGGCACATCCCCAGTAGGGGGCATGCAAGAAGCAGCTGATCGATGTTTCTAACCCTCTATTCCTTTCCCTTCCTCTTCGTAAAAAATCAATAAAATACATTTTAAAAAATATATTAAAAACAAATATAAATAAATAAATTTCTAGGGATTCATCCAGCTACAGATCCTTCCAGTGAATGAAACATTGTCCTCTTCTCCTGTCTGCCACCAAAGGGAAGGGGTAGGTCCTTATGCGTAAGCAAACCAGAGGCCCCTGACAGGGTGCCATAGGCATATATCTTCTCCACCATCGGCTACAGGGGTCTAATTTCCCATTCCTCGTGTTGCAATGTGTAGAGGGTCTTGGCCTCTCTCTGTTTTCAGTGGGGAAAGGTGTCTAACTTGTGTGTGAAGAGTTTAGGAGAAACAATGAAGCTCACTGTCTCCTTAGTAATAGAAGAGGAGATGATGATGAGAATAAGGTCAAACAGAATTTCCAAGATGAAAAGAACAGGATTGAGAAAAAACACACCTACAGGGAAGGCCAGAAAAAAAAAAGGAGGAAAAAAAACAAAGAAATAGGAGGGAGCAAACACCACAGACCAGAGAAAATGGTGGACATTTCACTTATTTTAGGATTTTGCTTACATGAAGTCTCTTGACATTTTTTAAAATTAACTCTTTGTTTGCCTTTAATCAAATAGCATGTAGAAACGAATAAAACTAGGGAGAGAGACTTAGTAAGACCAACCTGTATAAGTTAGGGTCCTTTGAAGACACAAAAAGGACACCAATTATTTGGACAGAGAAGATTGAATATGAAGAGCGTTAACTAGAATTGTTAACTACATAGGTGAAAGAGTAAAAAGAAAATACTAGGTGATGCCGAGGAGGTAACAACTTCAGGAAGAAGCTCCAGTGCATGAGACTGAAGGAATAAAGGTAAGAGGTGGGAATTATTAGAGGATGAGAGGGAGCTGAAATTCAAAATTTGGAGAAAGGGCACTGTGGGTCTGATGCTGGTGGTGTCTCTAAACGTCTGATAAGGATGGTTTTGTGAGTGTCAAATAAACCGCAGGTGGATTTACCTGCTGCTGTGAGGAGGAGCTCTTCTGGGGAGATAAAATATGCTCCTGGGGCGATGATCACATGAACAAGGAACAGACAGGACACCGGGGAGAAGCTGAGATGCACTGGCAGCGAGAGGACTGGAGAAATCAGCTTCCCCTCTTTGTCAGCACCTCCAAGGGGCTGAGCCTAACAGAACCAGCTGGTGCAATAGAATAAGAGGCTGCTAGAGTGCCTGCCCCAGCATCATAGAAGGATGGGTGTGGAGATAAGAGACAATTGCATATGAACTGGGGCACAATCTTTTAAAAAAATTATCTTCCCAATGGCTTTTTATTCCTTTAATTTCAGATTTTTTATCAAAATTGGAAAATAAGGCAGACAAAGCTTACAGTACCTTTATTCAACTTGTCACCTCATTTAAATAAATCAAATTATGGAAAACTACATTTTTTAATAATTATTTGATTTATAGGAAAGTACTATGGGATTGTGCTCCATTCTACATTCTCTTTTGTTTCTGTATAGCCTTATTCAACAATATTTATATCAGAAAGTGTTCCAGGTGTGTGAAATACACCAGGAAATAAAAGAGGCAATATCCTTGTACTCACAGAGTAGGATTCTTTTTATAGAAGTTAGATATGTCAATATTCAGAAAATATTAGCCAAAAATATCTTATGAAGAATAGATCTGGTATACAATGCACGGTACTTGTATTGACAACTATGGTAATAGACATGCTTAAATGTGTGCTAAGATTCTGGAATCGATACAGATTTATCCATTTTTCCTGCCTCCTCTCAGATGTATTTCCCTCAACTTCTTCCTGGACTTCTAAGCAGAATTAGAGAGGTATTATATGTGACCCAATGTCCTATGAGTCCTGCCATAGAAATAAATCACATCTAACAGCCATCTCATAGAAGCCACAGAAATTCACTCTTTTAGTACCTACTGCGCCATAAGATGTAAGGAAATTGAGTGTGAATAAAGGAAAAATGGAAATGCAGGGTTGATTTTTTAATACTATTGAGTAATATGCTTTCTTTAAATGAATGTTAATATATGTATTTTTCTATCCACATAATAGGAGATGATAAGATCAACTTTAAGCCATTAAAAAATCATGTCTGTAACTTTATGTCAATTTTTTAAAAAATGCTCTATGCTGAGATCATATAGTGTTTCTTGGAGCCACCACAGTCTCATCAAATTTATTTTCCACACTTATTTTTACTGCTATTCAAAGAAATCTCTAAAGGCTCAATATAGCAGACTTGAATTTTGACACCTGTCCCCTAAAAAATGTCATAAACTCCTTTCTCATTGACCAAGATAGAATCTAAGACACAAAGTTTTATCACAGTTTCAACATTAAAAAAATGTTTTTAGTGATTTCAGAGAGAGGTAGGGAGAGGGAGAGAGAGAGAAACATCAATGATGAGAGAAAACCATTGATCAACTGCCTCCTACATGTTCCCTAATGGGGATCAAGCCCACAACCTGGGGATGTGCCCTGAACAGGAATCAAACCCGTGACCTCCAGGTTCATGGGTCAATGCTCAATCACTGAGCAACACTGGCCAGGCCACAGTTTTAAGTTTTAAAGGAGAAATATATTCTTCAAGGTCTTAAAAATAGATTCAATGCCAGCAGAAATATTCAAATTTAAACACAAACTTTAACAGCAACTAGACCAGAGCTTCACATAGCAGATGCTTCATTAAGATTTGATAATCAGATATTTTATGTACTTTAATACTAAAAAACAGAGAAATTGTTCAGTATCCCTCAGCAATTCCTCTTTTAACTGCCTCTATATTCCAGACATTTTTACTCTTAAAGTCACTCTCTCACTTTTCCAGAGCTCTCTGCACATAGGTCAGATTATTTTCTTAATTCTCCTTCCTGTTCTTATCACTCTATGGCAGTATATAAGGGGAAAGTCACCCATTCTTTTTTGTAAAATATATTTTACTGACTTTTTACAGAGAGGAAGGGAGAGGGATAGAGAGTTAGAAACATCGATGAGAGAGAGACATCTATCAGCTGACTCTCGCACGCCCCCTACTGGGGATGTGCCAGCAACCAAGGTAACATGCCCTTGACCAGAATCGAACCTGGGACCTTTCAGTCCACAGACCAACGCTCTACCCACTGAGCCAAACTGGTTTCGGCTACACCCCCATTCTTTAACCGTGCTTCTCAAGAAGGTAGATCTCTGTTCTTCATGGTAGGACAGACAACTGAACTTAGTATATAGTGAGATGAAATCTTAGCTTGAATATAAAGACTCTTCAGAATGTAGCTCAAGCCAGTTGATCAGATCACATCTCAACAACTCCTCAATGCATCCCCAGAATACCCATCCAGAGCCACCAAAGTCAACACATTTCTCTTTGTTTGGCCATGTCATTTCCTTTTCTTTTTTTTTCTCCTTTTAAAAAAAAATATATATATATTTGTTTGTTTAATTTCAGAGAGAAAGAGAGAGGGAGAGAAACATCAATGATGAGAGAGAATCATTAATTGGCTGCCTCCTGCACACCCCACAACTGGGGATAGAGCCTGCAACTTGGGCCTGTGCCCTGACCGGGAATAGAACCGTGACCTCCTGGTTCATAAGTTGACACTCAACTACTGAGCCACACAATGTCATTCCAATACTGGCTACTCCTTGGGCCAGAAAAGTGCACGTGCAAAGTGGGTGCATCTCCACTTGATGCGCTGTGCCACGGGAGTGACAGAGGTCACGGCTATTTGGTCTGTAGAAAATTCGATCGCAAGACGGTGAGTGCTGAACTTCACAAGTCCTGCCAAATCCTCTTCCTTTTGGCTCTCAGTGACCATCGGGGGCCTATTAAATGCAAACAACTTGAAAACAACCTTTCTCCCCTGACACAAAACAACAAAGGCTGCGTCTCGGAGAAAGAGAAGCTCTAATTTGGGATCTGTCTCGGAACCATTTCAGACTTCCATAAAGCGAAAGAGCATCCATCAGCCCCTGTCTCTTTAAAGCATTTGCTGGAAGGTTGGTTGACTTTTCATCCTCGGATCGGTGGGAAACTCTTTATAACGCTAAGAAGAAAACGAATCCTTCCTGAAAATAAAATCCTGTCCAGTTTCATGTTTGTTTTTTTTTTAATCACCAGGGTGGACGGCCTATTCTAGAAGTAGCTGGAATGTAGGAAGCAGAGGGACTGGGAAGAAAAAAAAAAAAACAGATTTAGAGTCCTATTCAGTAGGCAATATTATTAAAAATAAAATCCTTTTGTAGCCTGTCATCTTGATGTTATGAAACCCAGTAGCATGTTTTTTTCCCTTTCAAATGAATTTTTTTTTAATAAGTTTGGCTGGAAGTATAAATGCTTTTGGCGAGGTCAACTTGAACTTGTGGCTTTTCTTAGCCATTGGGGTCTACACCTCAGAGAGTTTGCTGTTTTTACTGGAAGTTTCAATTTTGTCGACTGAACTGGCAGTTTCTTTGTGAGAGCTCTTGAGTCTTTAATGTTTTTCTTTTTTGGTCTCTTTTGCTGTTTAAAAGAATGACTGGAGGATAAATTTGGTGCCTTGGATAGATAAATAAATCTGACAAAATTATAAATGACTCAGTTAACTGGAGCAGGAAGGGGAAAATAATAGTGAATTAATTTTAAAAAGAAAACACACCCCTCAGTAAAATGCACGAAACCCTAACAAAGACAAATGCCATTCAGAGAAAAAAAAAAGTTTAATTATTTTAAGAAAAGAAAATATTCTTGAACACAATTCCTCATCGTGCTGAAAACAATCAAACCAAAACAAAACCACAAAAAAAAATTATGTTGTGATAACATTGTCACATGTGACATATAATAGTTAACTTGGTACCTCATGAAATATTTCAGTTTATGTATGTAATAAATCTGTTTTAGCATGTTATTATAATAATCGAATTGGGTAACTGCCACATTTTTATTAGACATTCATTATTAACAGATTACCAAACTTATTTTTAATTTAAAAAAAAGAGTGAGTCCCACAGACCATAATGACCCTGCAAACAATAATTAACTTCATGGATCCGACTGGCTGAGAACACCAGACCTTGACTCTGAAAATAAGAGCCTTTGTCCCAGGCACACAGCACATGGCGCTCCTGGAAGAGCTGTGTCTTCTCAGGGGTGGCTGTATCCTCGGGCAGAAAAACTGACCTAGGACACAGAATTACACAGCTTCCTTTTATGCCTCCCAGTAAGTACAGGAGAACCCTCTTAAAAGATAGACAAAAATACCTTACTTTTGTTCAACTCCTAACTTTTCCTCAGAACAATTAATTTTTTTTTGCAAATAGCATGAAGTTTGGCATGTTCTGGTTATTCAGCATGCCCTATAGACCAGCCACATTATAATCCCCAACGTCTGTTCCATTTCTGGACTCGGAATAACGAGGAGTCACCCCGTAGAGCATTATCCATTGTAAAAATGTCTGAATAATTTAAAGACAAAGAACCCCCTTCATTACACAGAAGACATTTAAGGACTTTATAGTATGGGGTAGCTTTGACAGTTTTTGATAGATGCGCTACATTTATCAGAGGCGGGAATGTGTAGGACGGGCTAGATGGATGGTTAACATTCTGAGTTCTCTCTAACCCTTTAGCTACACATAAGCCGTATCCAAATTGATACAGTTTTGGGCTCTGTAAAGTGAGAATTAATATTTAGCTCCTGAGGACTTCTGTGGGTATGTACAGATGGAGAGTTGGGGATCAAGTCAGAGTTGGGGGTTAATCAGACTTTGGATTATATTTCCAAAACCTTCAATCCATAAAATTGGCCTAGTTCTTAACTTCTTAAGGTTTAGATTCTTCATCTGTAAAATAAAACAACACTCACCTCATAAGACATATGTGAGGATTGTACAAGATAGCAGTGCCTGACACATAGTAGGTGGTCATTATTTTCCTCTCATAGCCTAGTCTTTTTTTTTTTTTTAATTTTACTGATTTTTTACAGAGAGAAAGGGAGAAGAATAGAGATTTAGAAACATCAATCAGCTGCCTCTTGCACGCCTCCTACTGGAGATGTGCCCACAACCGAGGTACATGCCCTTGACCAGAATCAAACCTGGGACCCTTCAGTCCACAGGCCGACGCTCTCTCCACTGAGCCCAACAGGTTAGAACTCATGGCCTAATCTTGAAACAAGAACTCTGAGGCCAGCCCTCGCCGGTTTGGCTCAGTGGACAGAGCGTTGACCTGTGGACTTGAAGGGTGCCAGTTTTGATTCCAATCAAAGGCTCGTACCTCAGTTCCTTCACTTCCATAATTATCCGTTCCCACCAGTCCTACCTGTTTTGCTATTCCTAAATAGCTCTCTAGGTTGAACCTGAGAAGCCAATAAAAACAAGCCGCCTCCTGAAGAATGTTCAAAACTCAGAGAGAGCCTGTACCATCAGCTACAGCTGCAATGCAATCAAGTTCAATAGCACAGGTAGCTCCGAGGACAGGCAGAGGACTGTACTTAGGGAAAAGTTCCTCTTTCTGTCAAGTTCAAATCGCTCAGAAAAGACCAAAGTAAATCTAATGTTGCATTACCGTCCTGGGAAGCGTCAGAAGTGATTTTTTTTTAATTAAATCTTTATTATTCAGATTATTACATTTGTTTCTCTTTTTCCCCCTCCATAGCACCCCTCCACCCAGCTCCCACCCCTCCCTCAGCCCTTAGCTCCCTCCCATTGACCTCATCCCTAGGTGTATGATTTTTGTCCAGTCTCTCCCTGTACACCCCTCACCCCTTTCCCCCCTGAGAATGATCAGTCCACTCCCTCTCTGTGCTCCTGATTTCTATTCTATTCACCAGTTTATTCTGTTCATCAAATTTTTAATTCACTAATTTTTAGATTCACTTATTGATAGATATACAACAAATACATATCTATCGATAAGAAGTGATTTTCAGAGGTTTGTCAGAACCCATTTCCCCGCAGGGAGGGTTTTAACAACGCAGAGGGCAGAAAGCTCCCCACCATCAGAAAGCTCCCTGGTGCACCTCACAGCTGGGTCGCCCGGCCCTTCCCTGAGACCGGGCTGGCCCTGGCAGGACTCGCTGTTCCCAAGGAGCCGAGAAGCTTCCTGCCTTGCAAACCACAGGGTCTGAGGCGATGCCATGGAGCCCAGGAGAGCGCAGAGTCAACATCGGAGAGCCAGCGGCTGCTGTGTGGGGCTCCCCGCCAGGGCACAGGGCTCCCCGCCTCCCTCCCCGCCAGCAGCTGCAGCAGGGGATCCTTGCCACGCACGTGGGCTTGCAGTACAGCCTGTGGGCCTTGGGCTAGTTTTTCTCTTTCAATCTTTTCTGTTGAGGCCGAAACCGGTGTGGCTCAGTGGATAGAGCGTCGGCCTGTGGACTGAAAGATCCCAGGTTCGATTCCGGTCAAGGGCATGTGCCTTGGTGGCGGGCACATCCCCAGTGGGGGGTGTGCAGGAGGCGGCTGATCGATGTCTCTCTCTCATCGATGTTTCTGACTCTCTATCCCTCTCCCTTCCTCTCTGTAAAAAAAAATCATTAAAATATTTTTAAATCTTTACTGTTGAAAGTATTACATATGTGGTGTCTTTTCTCCCACGGACCCCCTCCAGCCTTCGCCATCCTGCTGTCTGTGTCCATGGGTCAGGCATGTATGCCGACAAGTTCTTTGTTTGAAAATAAGTCTATTTTTTAAATGATATTCCTAACAATTTATCATTTGTTTTCACTGTGAAGTCCTTTCAGAGAACAAATGCCACCTGATGTCCTAGCAAGAGACGGGCTGCGGCAGAGCCAGACTCAGGGCCTGAGAAACTGTTCTCCTCCCGCACACGCAGCAACAGCGACATCCCACAGGCCTGTGTCCACCCAGACTTCAAGCTCTCCTCTGTCTGAAACAGAGAAAGGTCAGTCCCTGAGTTGTTTTTAAATGTTATTTTATTATTTTATTTGAGTATTTATTATTTTATTTTGTTATTTTATTATTTATTGTATTGTATTGTATTTATTTTTTATTTTATTATTTTATTTTATTGTTGATTTTTTATTTTATTATTTTATTTTATTTTATTATTGTATTGTATTGTATTGTATTTATTGTATTTATTGTATTTATTGTATTGTATTGTCTTGTATGTATTGTATGTATTGTATTGTATGTATTGTATTGTATGTATTGTATTGTATTTATTATATTGTATTGTATTTATTGTATTGTATTTATTGTTTTATATTGTATTTATTGTATTGTATTTATTGTATTGTATTTATTGTATTGTATTG
Source organism: Lasiurus cinereus (assembly GCA_011751065.1). Taxonomy (NCBI): domain Eukaryota; kingdom Metazoa; phylum Chordata; class Mammalia; order Chiroptera; family Vespertilionidae; genus Lasiurus; species Lasiurus cinereus. The sequence continues at coordinate 1,278,486 of JAAGEH010000022.1, forward strand.
TATTTATTGTA
>JAAGEH010000022.1:1278506-1289170 GCA_011751065.1 Lasiurus cinereus
GTATTTATTGTATTGTATTGTGTATTGTATTTATTGTATTGTATTGTATTTATTGTATTGTATTTATTGTATTGTATTGTATTGTATTTATTGTATTGTATTTATTGTATTGTATTGTATTTATTGTATTGTATTTATTGTATTGTATTGTATTGTATTGTATTGTATTGTATTGCATTGTATTTATTGTATTGTATTATATTCTATATCTGAGTTGGCCGGAGCACTGCGCTGATGGACAGCAGAAAGCTGGCTGTCCTACCTGAGGGCTCCTGGGCTCCCTCTGTTCTGTGGCCACAGAATGGATCCCTCACTTGAGCCATGTGCTTTATGAGTGGTCAAGGCCACAAATCCATCACTGACACTACAAAAACAACCCAGTGGCCGACACCCCCAATGAGAGCTCAGACAGATCACCTTCACATGCAAACAGAACAGTTCTCTAAGGATCTATGGACTGGTTTGCTTTTATTATTATTTTTTTAAGATAGTGATTGGATTACAGATTTAAATGATTACTTACTTTGGCCTCAATGTCACAATCCTCTTCTCCCTGATAGCCCAGAGATTCTAGTTCACAAAATGCAAAATAATACCTGAGCTTTATATAAATTACACAGTTATGCTTTCACCAGCATACAGCAAAAATAACATTTCAGGCTGGGAAAAAACAAATACATTGTTATTCAACTCTCTAACACTTTACAGATATTTCAATTTCTTCCATTTCTTGTATTGATAATATTAAAAATTGATATTAACTACATTCCCAGTTAGCTTTAGCACACCTCTCTGTCTCACTCAGAATGTGTTGAGGAAGAAAATAAATATATTTGGGAGTTAATACAGTGATGTCCTAAAAATTATCATTTTTAAGAATAAAGTATCATTTACCCAATTTCAAGTACTAGAACCATATTGTGATTATTGTGATGGAAGAATAAAAGAAATTTGGGTAAATTAGAATATTTTTAAAAGTAGCTTTTTAGCTTAACATTTGCAACAACATGAAGTAGCTGATAATATGATAATCCACGATATTTATCCCAAAATGACAATGATTCATCATGAGGGAAAATCTTATTGCTGCCAAATTAAATGTTTTTAATATTGCATCCTTACATCAATAGCCTTAACGATGTTTATGTCATCAATAAACATTTACTTCTGAGAATTTATACCAAGAAATATCATCAAATTGAGAAACAAACTACCCAGAATTGTCCAATAGAAAATTATTAGTAATAGGAAAAATGAAATGAACTAAATGATCAACAATTGGTAAATGGCTACATAAATTAATAAAAGCAATGAAGTTTTTCTCACAAATACTTACTTATTCTTTCTTACACATCATGCTTGCTCCTGAGGCTGTATCTATGAATATGGGAGGAAAAAATAATAATCCCTAAAAGTTTACTTTATTTAAAATCATGTCATGAATCACTGGTACTAAAGTAAAGTGCGTGTAGAATAGTTAGTAACAAATTATATAATATAAAAGATAGTTTATGACACTGAGTTGCTTTAATTATTCTCTTTACCTAATTTTTTCACAACTATGATTGTGTTATATAAGTATAGTGGTACCTCGAGATACGAGTTTAATTCGTTCTGTAACCTTGAGGCATGGGAAACTGGTGGGTCGTGTGCAGCCAGCTGATCCTCGCAATTACTTGTATCTCAAATGTTGCTCGTATTTCAAAGCAAAAATTGCTCGCTCGATGGCTCGTATCTCAAAATGTCGTATGTTAGGGCACTCGTATCTCAAGGTACCACTGTAATCTTTTTAAAAAATTTATCTTTATTGGTGAAAGTATTACAGATGTTCCCTTCCGCCCCCATTAGTCCCTCTCTACTCACCTCCTCCCCAGACCTTCACCCCACTATTGTCTGTGTCCATGGGTTATGCACATAGGCATATAAGTTTTTGGTTAATATCTTCCCACCCACCCTTCTTGAGAATCATCATTCTGTTGCATGCTTCCTTGTCTCTGGATCTATTTTGTCAGTTTATTTTGTCCATTAGGTTCTACATCTAAGTGAGATCATGTGATAGTTGTCTTTCTCTGACTGGCTTATTTCACTTAGCATAATACTCTCCGGTGCCCAATGCTGTTCCAATGGGCAAGAGATTCTTTTGTATAGCTGTAGAGCATTCCATGGTGTAAATGTACCACAGCCTTTTTATCGACTCATGGGCATTTGGGCTGTTTCCAGATCTTAGCTATTGTAAATTGTGCTGCTATCAGCAATCTTTCCTTTTTAAAAAAATATATTTTATTGATTTTTCACACAGAGGAAGGGAGAGGGATAGAGGATTAGAAACATTGATGAGAGAGAGGGACATTGATCAGCCACCTTTTGCATGCCCCTTACTGGGGATATGCCCACAACCAAGGTACATGCCCTTGACCAGATCAAACCTGAGACCTCTCAGTCCACAGGCCGACACTATCCACTGAGCCAAACCGGTTTTGGCTTAAGAATCTTTCTAATTGAAGTTTCAGAAGTCTTAAGATCTATTTCTAGATGTGAGACACTGGGTCAAATGGCAGTTCCATTTTTAATTTTTTGAGGAGACCCCATACCGGTTTCCACAGGGTCTGTACCAGTCTGCATTCCCACCAGCAGTGTAATAGGGTCTTCTGATCTCCACACTGTCGCCAGCACTGGTCATTTGTTGATTTGTTCATGGCAGGTATAGAAAAACATTAAAACATCTCCACCTCCCTTCTTCAGTGTTTCTTTCTCCATCATCACTTTGAAAGACAAAAGTTGGCATGTGATGGAGGACTGCTTCCTGGGAGAGAAAGGCACTTCTCTGAAGGAACAAACACTGGAAGTGTGAACACTGCGACCTCTGGTTCTTCAGCCTCTCAGCCCCACGATGCACAACGCAGCACGGGTATCTGAATGTGCTTAGGATCAGGTCATCCTGGGCTCAGCCCCGGGAGTCTCCTCAGCCCAGGAGAGACGTGCCAGATGAATGAGCTCTGAATGTTGAACACTAGGCCTGAGATCCGCACAGTACTAGTAAGCACCTCCTCCAAGTTCAAATCAGAGAAAAAGAGTCTATTACCAAGCAAGAGGACAGTGGAGTACACGAAAGAGAGCCATTTTCTCCTCATTCAACAATAAAGAACTAGCAAAAGAACAACAAAATAACTACCTTCCTTCCCCCCCCCCCTCCCCCCCCACACACGCTAATGAAAATATTCTAAAACATTAAAGAAGGCAGAAACTAAGGACTATTTTGAAGAGAAGAATCTTTAGGCAAAGTTTAGCAACAGAAAACAAAGCTAAATTTTAGAAAGCATCTTTTTTTGTGTTCCTGATGACTTTCCAGAAAATATAATTTTTATAAAGGAAGAGCTGAAAATCTGATGAAATGACAATAAGTCATTTTTTTTCAATGCATCTAAATATAATAGAGTTTAAGGCAATTAAAAGATTAAAGTTTAAGACAAAATTTGCATTAGAAGAAGTAAAGAGTAAAATCGGTGCTGCAAAAACAACTGAATCTGGATTTGGAAGTTAAATGTAAGCAGTTCCTCAAGAATGAGTCAGTGGCAGAGATGGAACACGAGAACATTCTTCGACCAGGAGCATGATGGGACAGGCGGACTCTTCACTTTATAAGATCACCATCACTATTGTTAGTGTTTGCATTTAGTTAGCACCCTTCTCATTTTCACCACATTACTGAGAACTTTCTAGCAGATGAGCTTCCTTCTATTCCTACCTTGACCAGAAGAATAAAGTATTCATGGTCTTCAAGTTGATTGTGTAATTTTTCTTCTATGATCCGTTTCCGTCATGATTCCATTTAGATTTTCTAAGCTAACACCATCCTTGTTTTGAATCCTACTTCATCATGGTGCATACACGGCTGGGTTTAGGTACTCAGTTTTATTATTTTAGGACTATTCACTCTCTAAGTGATACAGATCTATTTTTTTTCTATCATCCTCGTCTAATTTTAGTATCATGGTAGTTCTGTTTTGTAAAATGATTTGCAAAATTTGCCCAGTTGCCATAGCGCAGTGGTTGAGCTTCAACCTATAAACCAGGAGGTCACGGTTCAATTCCCCATCAGGTCACATGCCCCAGATGTGGGCTCAATTCCCAGGGTGGGGCATGCAGGAGGCAGCCACTTGATGGTTTTCTCTCATCACTGATGTTTCTGTCTCTCTCTCTCTCCCTCTCCTTACCTCTCTGAAATCAATAAAAGATACTTTAAAAAATTGTTTAAAAAACAAATATTCACCTTGTGTCCAAGAACTATAGGTTGACAGCATGGCAGCATAAGGAAGGCTCTGGTAGTCTTGCAGACATGTCTGTGACAGGTGCTTATTCAAGGGCAGATCTCTGAAGAGTTGTTTATTGTCTTTTATGACTGTTTATGCAACCAGGATTTCTGTGTCTTCTGGAGACTCTTGGTAATTTCTATTTTCCTGCAAAATCTGGACAATGGATTTTCTTTAAAATCTATTCTATATCTGTAGTGCTACTCATTTTTTGTTGTTGTTGGTTTGTTTTGACTATGATATTGTTTCTAAGTCAATAGTTCTTAATCAAACTTACTAAAATATGGGTCTTCTTTGATTCTTTTCAAAGGACCAGCTTTCTGTCTAAATGGTTAAGTCAACTGTTTTTAAATCTGGTGGTTTGTGTTTCATTTGAATCATTTCTGCTTTTATCTTTATTAACTTCTTCCTCCTATTTTCATTTTTTAAACTTATTTATTCCTTTTCTTTTCTGAATCCTTGACCCATTGTTTTTTATCTTTCTTGTTTACTAATAAATGAAGTTAAGCTCAATTATTTTCTCCTCGGCAATGCTTTAGGCCCAATCACAGGGTTTTATTTATTTATTATGTTTATTTGTAATGCTCTCATCAGGCTTCCTTTTGAAGTAATTTATTTGATTTTTTATTTTCTCTTTAACCCAAGCATTGTTTATTGGTGGCTTTTTGTTTTTTGTTTTTAAAGGAGATTGGTATTTTTTTACTTCTCTTTGTTCTTAATTCCTAATGTTATTGCACTGTGGACAGACATTATACACAGTATGATTTCTATTGTGGATAATTTACTTAACATTTACTTGTGGCCTAGCATAATGGTTAGGAGTGCAGGCTAATGCATAAAATGGTGTCTCACACTTAGTAAATGCCATAAAGTCAAGGTCAATATTTATCTATTTAGTATATACATTTAAATAATAAAATATCTACACGATGTATCTAGGTATATCTATTTGTATTGATTGTGTTAATTAAATTCTAAATATTTACTCACATTTGTGAACTTGATCATTTGAACTATGCTAAACTGCCTACTCTTTGAAATCTACATTATTCCCCACATTTCTTACATTTTCTCTGTATTTAATGCTACCTTACCTGTTACATAAAAAAGTATTCTTTTACCTCATATGTACTTGGTGGATTTATCATTTAATGTTCTATTTTTACAGAATTATACCTACTTTCATTTTATTAGCATTCATTTACTTTAAAACTTTCCATGACATTAAAAAATAATTGTTTGTAAGCAAACTTTTAATAAAGTATGTCATTTTCCTATTGGTGTATCTTTTCCAAGTTGCTTATTACATGTATGCGTGTGGGTGTATACACATACATGTGTATTCTTCTTTTACCTGAACCAAATATATCTTAAAAATTTAACTTAATCCATTTACAATTATTGTGATCATTGATATGCTAAATTTTCCCTTGATATAATATTGTTTTTAAGCTTTTCATAGATTCTTGCTCTTTCTCTTTTATTGATTTAATATAACATTTTATATCTAATTAAAGAACATTTATTAAATGTATATGTTTTCAGAAGCTTGGACATTTTATACATTGTTAACATTCATAATGTCCCTCTTCCCATCTTTCCTGAAAGAGCTCTCTTGCCATTTAAGTATTTATTCTCTTTTGCACACACATGAGCATCAAAGCAGGCACATACCCCAGGGAATAATTTATAATTTGTCCACGTCAAGTGTAGAAGTCTAAACATGCCTGTTGGATTTTATATATGAGGCCTGGTCATGGATCATACTGCTTTCCTTGAATGATAAAAACTGAAACAGTTAAGACTGTCCATCGGTGTTTCCCATTCCAAATTCATAAGTAGTAAGAATTTGTATTCTGCCGAAGTCGGTTTGGTTCAGTGGATAGAGCGTCGGCCTGTGGACTGAAAGGTCCCAGGTTCGATTCCGGTCAAGGGCATGTATCCTGGTTGCGGGCACATCCCCAGTAGAAGGCATGCAGGAGGCAGCTGATCGATGTTTCTCTCTTATCGATGTTTCTAACTCTCTCTCCCTCTCCCTTCCTCTCTGTAAAAAATCAATGAGAATATATAAAAAAGTAAAATAAAATATATTTAAGAATTTGTATTCTAATAGTAATTTACCAGTTTATTGCTGCTTCTGAACTCCAGATTTGCCCTTGATTAGGTCTTCTCTGAGAATAGTAAAAGGGGCCTGGAACTGTTTGTCTGTTGCCAGCCTGCATGATGCTCTATGTTGTTAGCAGAAAGCACTGGCATCACAATGACAAAGGACTTCCCTCTCCGGCTGTTGTTGCTCAGCCCAGCTCCTAGAGCCCGGGATCTTTTTCAACACCCAAAGCTTGGGGTGCATCCTGGCCAAAACCCAGTGGCCAGCCGCGGCCGCTAGTTTAGTAGTAATGAGCCTCCAGAGCAGTGGTTCTCAATCTGTGGGTCACGACCCCTGTAGGGGTCAAACGACACTTTCACAGGGGTCGCCTAAGACCATCGGAAAACACAGGTATTGACATTATAATTCATAACAATAGCAAAATTACAGTTATGAAGTATGGTTGGGGGTCACCACCACATGAGGAACTGTATTAAAGGGTCGCGGACTTAGGAAGGTTGAGAACCACTGCTCCAGAGAAACACTACCCCATGGACAGCTTTCCCCCGCGCCTAGGAGGGGAGATCTCGAGCGAGTTCCACCTCCGTGACCCCAACAGCTTATCATCTGCCACTCCATTAGCCATGTCCCTCCCCGTCCCCAGCCAGGTCTGACTCTCAGCCCCCAGGAGGGCATGGGCATGTGTGTATGGAAACAGAAATGCCATTAAAAAACAGAAAAAGAATAGAAGTGACAAATAAATCTACTTGGCAGAATACACTTGTAGAAGAAGGTACAAATTGCACATTTCAAAGCAAGTGAATAAAGAAAAAAGTAAATATATATGCAAAAATGATAGTAGAAAAGAAGGGATAAAGAAGGAAGGAAGGAACAAAGGAAGGAAGGAAGAGAGGAAGGGAAAATGGAATAGGGAAACAAGCTTTTAAATAAATAAAATTCAACATTTGTCACTAAATAAAACTTAGAAAATGAGAAAAGGTATTTTCTCAACATGATTAAAAATGCTATCTCAAGCCATCGGTCAACATTACATCTAAATATGAAATAATGGAAGAATTACCACCGAGTCATAAAACATGGTAAGTTTAAAAATAAAAAGATTACAAAGGAAAAAACAGTATGGTCCTGATGTTCTCTATATACCATATTTTCCGGCATATAAGACGACTGGGCGTATAAGACGACCCCCAACTTTTCCAGTTAAAATACAGAGTTTGGGATATACTCGCCCTATAAGATGACTCCTGGCATATAAGACGACCCCCAACTTTTGAGAAGATTTTCCTGGGTTAAAAAGTGGTCTTATCCGCCGGAAAATATGGTTTTCACTCTTCTACGTCTTTATTTACTAGAGGCCCGATGCATGAAATTCATGCAAAGGTAATGCCTTCCTTCTCAGCTGCCAGCACTGGCTTCCCTCTGGCACCCAGGACCCCGGCTTCCCTCGGAGCCCCGGCTTTGTCCAGAAGGTCGTCCATTTCATTAGCATATTATGCTTTTATTATTATCGATGGGCCAAGCATCTAGCCTCCTCTATCTACTACAGACTAGGACCTAGAGTGGGCTAGTTGGTCCAGGATACAAAGACAAATAAGAAATGACCCGGGATTAGAGTCCAGCAAGTTAACTTTGTGATTTACTCCAACCCAGCCAGGGGTTTAGATTAAATGTATTAAGAACAGTTAAATCTTACTAAAAGTGCTGATTATTCTTAGACATTTCATTTCTTTCAATAGTCCTTAATATGTGTTGTCCTTTATGGGTAAAATCTTATCAGTGTTGAAATTGGACTTGTTCGATAACATTTTATTGTTAATTATAATTTGCAGATTCTATTTTTTATGCTAATGGAGATTATCTGAATGTTCTATGAGCTGCTGCTTCTACTGATTTTCTGAAGAACAATCATCTGGAGAAATAGGAAGAGGGGAAAGGGAGGGGGAGAGAGAAAGAGGGAGAAACATTGATATAAGAGAGACACATTGAATGGTTGCCTCCTACACATGCCCAAGGGCCGGGGATTGAACCTGCAAACCAGGTATGTGCCCCTTACTGGAAATTGAACCCATGACCCTTTGGTGTGTGGGCCAATGCTCTAACCACTGAGCTATGCCAGCCAGGCCAGGGCATAATTAGCAGACTTTATGTATTCCTTTGTATGGATGTCTATAATTGAAACTCAAATGTTTTAGCTATGAAACTATTAAGACTCTTCCTTAATGAAAATAGTGTCTTAATAGCATTGAAAGCATAGGAATCAGTAAAAACAACTTCATTCGAACTAATTTTGCAAACACAAAACCCATTCATAAATGGGGTGGCGGAGACTTGGGGTTGACTTCCAATACCCGCTTTCCTCTGCCCCTCAGTCCTAGAACTCTAGGGTTAGCTCCTGGCTGCCCGCGCTCTTGCAGCTGACAGAATATAAACAGGAGTGGCTGAACACAACTCTCTGGAAGAGGCCTAGAGCAGTGGTTCTCAACCTGTGGGTCGCGACCCCTTTGGGGGTCGAACGACCCTTTCATAGGGGTCGCCTAAGACTATTGGAAAACACCTATTTCCCATGGTTTTAGGAACCAACACACCGCTCCTCGGTGTAGCAAAGTGTAGCCATAGTTTACTGTTGTCCTAGGAAGACTGTTACCCATGCTACACCATCATTCAAGACAAAATTTCATTTATTTGTCATTAGAAATAAATATTTCACAATATATAATTACATATTGTTTTTGTGATTAATCCCTATGCTTTAATGATGTTCCATTTGTAACAATGAAAATACATCCTGCCTAACAGATATTTACATGACAGTTCATAACAGTAGCAAAATGACAGTGATGAAGTAGCAACGGAAATCATTTTGTGGTTGGGGGTCACCACCCCATGAGGAGCTGTCTTAAAGGGCTGCGGCCTTAGGAAGGTGGAGAACCACTGGCCTAGAGGGATGAGAGCATGCCTCCCCTGCCTGTCCTCCCCTTCCTGCTGTTGAGAATGTAGATGGGCTGGCTGGGCAGAGAGCAGCCACCTCGAGCCATAAGGTAGAATCCGGGTGTTAATAAATGGCAGAACACAAGACAGGGGGAGCCCAAATCCTCAGTCATTTTGGAGCCAACACATCAACTCTAGACTGCTTACATTTACAGGGGGGCAAGGCACACCTCCACCTTTAACACTCACTGTTCTTTGGGATCCTCTCTCACTTGTGAGTACATCTCATCTTAAGGAATACAAATGGTAAACATCTCAGGCCCTAGCTTCTCCATTCTACTGTCACGCAAATATCATGGCTGTTCTTTGCTCAGTGTTGAGAACACCTGTCCACATCCACAGTCCAAGTTAACACCATTCTTCCCAATGCCGTTCTGCTCTTGAGTCACAGAAACCCTGCCAGGCATTTGTAGTGTGATCTTGGGGAAATCATGAAATGCTCCTGTCCTCAGTTCCTTCATTGATGAAACGAGTGCAGTAAATCTTATCTTGATAACAATAATACCCATTTACCATATTTTCCGGCGTATAAGATGACTTTTTAACCCAGGAAAATCTTCTCAAAAGTTGGGGGTCATCTTATATGCCAGGTGTCATCTTATAGGGTGAGTATATCCCAAACTCTATATTTTTTAAAAAATAAATATTTTATTGATTTTTCACAGAGAGGAAGGGAAAGGGATAGAAAGTCAAAAACATCGATGAGAGAGACATCGATCAGCCGCCTCCTGCACGCCCCCTACTGGAGATGTGCCCGCAACCAATGTACATGCCCTTGACCAGAATCAAACCTGGGACCTTTTAGTCCGTAGGCCAACGCTCTATCCACTGAGTCAAACCGGTTTCAGCCCAAACTCTATATTTCAACTGGAAAAGTTGGGGGTCGTCTTATATGTCGGAAAATATGGTGCATTCTTACAATGACGCCGTTAGACAGGTATAATTGGCAAAAGAGTTTCAAAGAAGTTAGGTAAGACTCTCAAGATTACACAGTTTAGTAGCAGAACAGGAATTCAAACTCAGGTACGTCTATGTTAACTGCATACGAGGATCTTTCAGATGCACTTCATTATCCTCTACCCTTGACCTTGTGAACAGTCCTGGGGTAACCTGTACCAGACTCCCTGTCACACAGCAGGTGAGCATCAAGAGTTGGTTACCTCCTCTCAGTTCTCACATGTTGGTAAAATAAGAGCATTGTGTGTTCTTTCTTCTCTCTCTCTCTCTCTCTCTCTCTCTCTCTCTCTCTCTCTCTCTCT
>JAAGEH010000022.1:1289570-1319570 GCA_011751065.1 Lasiurus cinereus
AAAAATCAAGTGAATTAAAAATGTGATGAGCAGAATAAACTGGCAAGAAAGAACTTATGATGGACTGGCGAAAGAGTTGCCATTTGCTTCAAGAAACAGTGCAAGAAGGATCATATAATATAATAGAATCAGGGGCATCGAAATGGAGTGGACTGACAATTCTCAGGGAGAAAAGGATGTGGGGGTGCAGGAAGAGACTGGAATCGTACACCTATGGATAAGGACAGTGGAGGGGGGTTTAAGGGCAGAGTGTGGAGTGGGTACCAGGTGGAGGGGAGCTATGGGGAAAAAAAGAGGAACAATTGTAATAATCTGAACAATAAAAAATGGGCATAGTACTTAAACAGACACCTCGTATAAAAATACGTTCAACTTCAATAGCTACTAAGGAAATTCAAATCAAAACCAAAATAAGATACCACCTCATACCTGTTAAAATGGCTATCATCAACAAAACAGGTAATAACAAATGTTGGAGAGATTGTAAAGAAAAAGAGCCTTCCTTTTGACCAATAAGATTTTTTCTGACTATTTCTGATGATCTTGGAGAGCCCAGTCCAACATTTTCACTACTGATATACTTACTTATCTATTTATCTTTCTATTTCACAAATAGTACAGACTATACTATTATATTTGATATTCAATTGATGCAGACATATATTGATTGAGCCTTATACCCCGTACCTCCCAATTAAAATGCAATCTCTTTGATTGGGGTTTTACTCCTCTTCATTGCCGAGCAGAAGAACTTGAACAGTGCTTTATCGATAAATATTTTGTGTATGGAAGACCAGCTCTATTTTTTTTTTTGGTTGGAAGCCTGTAAAACTAAAAGCACTGTATCCTTTTCTCAATTAAAATTTTTGAAAAATTTTTCTGGTCTCTGGACTGTGATGAGTATAGTTCGCATCTCTACAAGTCAGAAGGAAATTGAATTTCCATCTTTGGGAATTAACCTCCATTTCAGACGCTGCCAGATGTGCTGGTTACACATGCCTGCTTTGTGAATGCAATGAGCTCAACCTATTTTATTGACTGCATTGAAACAATGACTAATTTTATTCCAGTCTCCACACAGTGCCACAAAACGGTAGCTACCATAATGATATTTTAAGGTCATGAATACTTCAGTGCAAGACTTGCCAACTAGAAATACACCCTCAGTGGCGTGGGTTGGCTTGAGACTACTGTCGGAAAGAGGAATTATCCTCAGTCCTTTAGTCATTCAGTTGACATAGGTATGTCACTGCTCTGTATACCCCCAAAATACATGACTTTAAGATCAATGAATTTATGATATGTAATTTTAACGCGTATGTGATAGGATGAGAAAGTGGCACACTACCCCAGTTGTTACTAAGTGTGCAACATTGAGAACAAAATTGTTGTCACGCTCATATTTTCTACGCAGTATCGGAATACATATGTAGGGCAAAATGGTAGACAAACACTGGTTCTGCCATTCTTAGACCATCACCTACCTCTAGAATATACACAAGAAAGAGAGGAGAAAAATGATGAAAACAGCTCAATTAATAGAATCCCTGAGGAACAAGTTGGGGGTATTTCATGGTTTTTCCCTCTCAAAATTGATAAACCTTCCAAAAAGTCTGGCATGAGTCTTCCCTGACGTTGACACTGGTAACTAATTAGAAAAGGTTCGAAGAACTGAAACATCAGAAAATGAACTAAAGAAAGAATTTACGATGGACGGGCGAAAGGGTTGCCATTTGCTTCAAGAAACAGTGCAAGAAGGATCCTATACCTTAAAAGGCTAAACAAATCTCTTCATTCCCAGCCCAGGACTCTTTTCTGTATACCAACCTGTACATGTTTAACTATATTATGAAGCTCATAGACACAGAGAATGCATTGGTGGCTGTCAGAGGTAGGGGTGGGGGCAGGGGAAAGTTAAATGGGTCAAGGTTGTCAAAAGGTATAAACTTCTGGTTATAAAACAAATAAGTAGGGGGTGGTAAATGTACAGCACGCTGACCATAGTTAATAATACTGTATTGTGTATTTGAAAGTGCTAAAAAGGTAGATCTTAGAAGTTCTCATCACAGGAAAATCATTTGTAACTGAGTCATGGTGGATGTTAACTTGATTTACCACGGTGATGATTTTTCAAAATATACAAATATTGAATTATTATATTATACAGTTGAAACTAATATAATGCTCTATGTCAATTATATTTAAGTAGAAAGAACAAAGGAAGGAAGGTGATGAAAAACTTTACTTAACAAATCATCTTTCTTAGTGTAAATTAAAAGTACATTGTCTTCATCCCAAATACCCTACTTAAATAACTTAATTGTTCTCTTCATAGCACAATTTTACATGTTTCCACTGTGAAGGAATTGAAGCAATGACAATCACATTCACATTCAATGCACTCCAATTCTGTGACTTGCCCAAAGTCCAATAGACGCTCATCAAAATTCATACTAGAATCCATGTTCCTGCTTTTTGTCTAAAAATGTTGCGGACTAAATAGGACCACATTGCTAGTATCTATTTTGCTTACTTGCAGAGAAATGTTTATAAAGATACTGATATTGCTGTCTTTGAATTTCATTTAAATGTAAGCCCTGATGTCATGAAAATGTTGAAAATATATTTCTGAAAGGAAAATTGTTTTCAAATTTATTATCTCCAAATAACTCATAATATTACCTCTGTATTTCCTACCAAAGCAAAGTAAGAGACACTTCTATATGAAAAACCAAGTAACCTTGAAAAGGGTAAATTGTTGGCACAGTTGTTAAGAGTGATATTGAGAAATGTCTGGAAAATGTACAAAACCCAAATAACATTCACATTGTCCTTGCATGATGGGCATGGCCACCGATTTTAAAATTATGAAGTATTTTCTTATTAATGAACTTGGCAATATTTTTTAAATCGCTGCTATTCTGTCAGCAACATGCATTCCTTGCATTATTAATCTCTCTAGCCCCTTCATATCCTTACTAACTATAAAAATACGTGAACAAATAATAGGGCTTAATAAAATTCTCCATTGTGGGATCGCAGAAGAATGTTACATGAGGTCCAAGACATGAATAAAAACATTTCCTATATTCCAAGGAAAACTGCATTCAGATTAAAGCCAATTTATAGTGGGGTAGTTTAATAGAGCTTTGTTTTTTTTACTTCAACTTGGCCTTCTCAAGAGCTTGTGAAGGTTACAATGCTTATTCACAAGAGCTCTTACTTATAAATGGAGAGATATGTCAGAATCAACAAAGCAGTGAAGGTTGCAATCTTTATTCCCATGAGACTCTTCATTATAAATGGAGGGATATGTCAGAACCAACAAAGCAATCTGCAAATTATTAGGCATATATTCATCCACGTAGTTATAAAGTACAGCCCTCAGAATTGTGGAGGATGGATGGTATATTCAAGTGAATTGATTACATAAATCATTTGCTAGCTGAGCTCTGATTTCACAGTACACTTTCTCAACTTACAGTTTCTAAATTTCAAAGTATAATGCTTAACAATAAGCAATCACCAAATTAATTTAACTAAAATACAAGTTATTTAAATTTATTTTTCAACTTTTAATAGATCTATTATTTCTCAGTCCAACACATTTATTGTTCTATACCTTTAGTCATATACCTTTTCCAAGATTTTAATAAGGCTGATTAATTTGAAAAGGAGACCAAGAAACAGACTTAGTCAAAATCCTTGCATTGCACTATTCAAGAGACAAATCCACATTATCATCAATTCTCTAAAAATAATGAGAACGCCTTAGAATTATTCATCCATGAAAATAATCCAGAACATTGGCAACCAGAAAGAACTCTGCAGCATCTTTGAATGGGTGAACCCTCAAGTCACCAAAGAAGTTGAATAATTCATATTCCAGAAACATGAATATGTATACTTGAAATTTGTTTGCCTTAAATTTTTAGCTAAAAAAAAAAAGGCAATCATTTTTAAAATTCACATTCCAATTTTTTGTCTATGCTGGTTAGATCGTCCAGATTCATAAAGTAAGATCAGGGAATCAATAATACACAAACTAATGAGTTACAGAGCAATTAGGTCATGATTATAACAAGATGTTGAGGGTTAAATACAAATTGCCAGTCCTCACAACCCATCAGCTCAAAGGTCAATCCCTCCTATTGATGTGCCAAAACAATCAAGGCTCATTTATAAGAAGAGGACAAACACCAGGGACATGCAAATCACCCAGTGCAGGTGACCAGGGAGACTGTCACTGGGTCCCACAGGCCACCTACTACATAAGAACCCTCTACAAAGACCATAGCAGCTCTACCTAATACATAAAAACAAACAAGGAAGCCAAAATGAGAAGACAAATGAAAGAACAGAATAAAATTCCAGAAAAAAGAACTACACAAAATGAAGACAAGCAATATACCGGATGTGAAGTTCAAAACACTGGTTGTAAGGATGTTCAATGAGCATTTCAACAGAGAGAAGAAACATAAAAGTTGAGATAGAAAGCGTTAAAACAGAACAGTCAGAAATGAAGAATACATCAGAGGTAATCAACAGTAGATTAGATGAATCAGATGACTGGATCAGCAATTTGGAAGACAAGATAGCAGAAAACACCCAATCAGAACAACGAAAAGAAAAAGAATCCAAAACAATTAAGATAAGAAGTAACTCTGGGACAACATCAAGCAAACCAACTTTCCATCACAGCGGTACCAGAAGAAGAAGAGAAAGAGCAAGGATTGAAAATCTAGTTTGAAAAGAATAACAACAACAACAACAACAACAAAATCTCTAACCCGTCAAAGAAAATAGACATATAAACCCAGGAAACAGAATCCCAGCCAAGAAGAACCTTAAGAGGCCAACATCAAGAAACATCATAAATAGAAAGCCAAAAATTAAAGACAAAGAGAGAATCTTAAAAGTAGGAAGAGAAAAGCAGTTAGTTACTATAAGGGAGTTCTCATAAGAGAGCTGATCCCTCAACAGAAACTTTGTAGGACAAAAGAGAATGGTACAAAATATTCAAAGTAATAAAAAGCAAGAACCTACAACCAATATTACTCTACCCAGCAAAGCTATCACTTAGAATCTAAGGAGAAATAAAGAGCTTCCCGGAGAAGTAAAAGTTAAAGGAGTTCACCACCCAACCAATATTAGAAGAAATATTAAAGGGACTTTTTTTAAGAAAAGAAAGGTAAAAAATATGAATAATAACATTGCAATACCTACATATTTGTCTATAATTACTTTGAATGCAAATGGATTAAATGCTCCAATCCAAAGACATATGGTGGCTGAATTGATAAGAAAACAAGACCTTCACATATACTGGCTATATATAAGAGACTCATTTCAAACACACAGAGACTAAAATAAAGAAATGTAAAAAGATATTTTATGATGATGGAAACAAGGTGAAAACAAATCAATACAAAAAGCTGGGATTGCAATAGTTATGCCAGACAAAGTAGACTTTAAAACAAAGACTATACCAAGAGCAAAAGAAGGTCCAAGCAATTCCATTTCTGGGTATTTATTTGAACCCAAAATATTAATTTGAAAAGACATCTGCACCCAAAGGTTCATTACACCATTTTTTACAAAATATGGAAGCAAACTAAATATCCATCAACAGTTGAATGGATAAAGAAGTGGTACATATATACAGTGGAATATCCATCAGAAAAAATGAAATCTGTCCATCTACAACAACATGGATAGAACTAGAGGCTATTATGCTAAGTGAAATAAGTCATATAAAGACATAACATGATTTCACTAATATGTGGAATCTAAAAAACAAAACAAACAAACGAAACAGAAAGAAATTCATAACTCCAGAGAACATTTCCATGGTTGCCCGATGAGAGAGGGTGGGTGAAAAAGAGAAAGGAATTAAGAAGTACAAATCACTCGTTACAAAATAGTCAGGAGGATATAAAATACAGTGGCAAAATGTAGCCAATAATATTGCAGTAACTAGGATGATTATTAGCTTTATTGAGATGAACACTTTGCAAATTATATCAAAGCCTAATCACAGTGTTGTCCATGTGAAATTAATATAAGACTGTATGTCAGTTGTAAATAAAAAACGTGTTTTTTTTAAATTATTTATTTATGTAGTGGGTGTCTGCCATGTCATGGACTGTCTGGCTTCCAGTGAGATGGAGAACAAGAAAGACAGGATCTCTGCTCTCATTAACCTGGAGTAAATAAGGAAAGCAGTGTGGCTTACAAAGGACTTTGTGGTTGCTCTCCCCCCTCCTGCCGAGCACCCCATGAAGGAGGCAGGGTAGTTATCTCTAGTCATAGCTTAGAGATTAGAACTCCAAAACCCCCTGAAGAAGAACCACTTGTTTTCCAAGTGGTTCAGCTTCTGGCGTGGAACAACTCTGACCTGAACAAAATCCATCCATCTCCGGGTTCCAGGTGATTGTCTATGCCCCTCTAGTTTACCAAGCTTTAAGGCAGATGACGTGTAAATGGGTTTTCTTGAAGAGCTAGACAGGAATCTGTCTACAGAATATTCCTCTTATTTTGCAGGTGGATACCGGTTTGGCTCAGTGGATACAGCGTCGGCCTGTAGACTGAAAGGTCCCAGGTTCGATTCCGGTCAAGGGCATGTACCTTGGTTGCCGGCACATCCCCAGTAGGGGGCATGCAGGAGGCAGCTGATCGATATCTCTCTCATCAATGTTTCTAACTCTCTATCCCTCTCCCTTCCTCCCTGTAAAAAATCAATAAAATATGTATTTTTTAAAAAAAATTGCAAAGCTAATTGGAAGTAAATGCAGTATGGAAAGCAAGTTTTCCTAAATGTATTAGGCATCTTTCCAGAATACAGTGGTACCTCGAGATACGAGTTTAATTTGTTCCGTAACCTTGAGGCGTGGGAATCTATTGGGCGCTCCAGTCGTGGTAAACTGGTGGGTCGTGGGTCGCCGGCTGATCCGCACGATTACTCGTATCTCAACTGTTGCTCATATTTCAAAGCAAAAATTGCTCGTATCTCAAAAATGTCATATGTTAGGGCACTCGTATCTCGAGGTACCACTGTACTGCCGTGTGCCCCAAAATTTCATGCTTGTGTAGATATACCAGGAGGTTTCCTAAGAATACAACATATCATTCATGCCCTCTCTGGAAGAGAATACTGCTTTAGGCAAAGCCTACATCAGCTAGACTCTTCTTTGGAAGGCAAGCGAGAATCCAATTCAACCTGCATTAAATGGAGATGTGCTTCGAAGTTTATATATATATATATACCAATGGCAAAATCATTTCACATGCACTGAGAGGAATGAAATCCTCCTCAGGTTTCAATTATCTGCGAAGCACGGTCATTCCTTAGCCAGCACCTTCAGGGAAATGGATGGTTTCTTTATGTCCTTTGCTTTTCCCATTTTTCTTAGACTTAATGGCCGACCAGTGACCATTTCATTATGGGAAGATGCCTCTTCTCTTTTCCGGAGGCAATTCCTCTTGTATTGTGTGTGTGCTTAATCGTAGCAATAGTATGTATTCATCAGACTTACTTAGAATAGGTAGATGGACTTTTGTTTTCAAGCCCCAAGCGGCTTTGCGGTTGGTTTCCTGACAATTTCCCAGTGTCTCCAATATTCTGCTCTTGGTCAGAGACCAGGTACATTTTCTAAAATTGCATCGCATTTTTTTTTTGGCCTGGTTTTATCCCAGGGGTAAATAAAGAATGTGTGTGTCCTAACAAGCCGGTAAGAGAAGAGGGGAATCATGGTTATGGACCCCTCAGATTTATGGCCCAAGGAACTGACAGCTACAAAGAAATATTTTGGTCCATTCTAAAGAAAGCCCCTGTCTGTATTTTTCTATTTGCTGCACTTGTGGCGGTCTATGCCATATCCATCTGCCTACCCTCACAGGACGGAAGCGACTCGGAATTATTTTAACTGCCACCGCGGTTAAGAGCAGAGATGTGGCAACCAGACAACCTGAGTTTGCATCCCAGCTCATGCAACTTGGTGCAAAATGCTTCACTTTTTATCTCCGTCATCTCAGCTGCCTCTTCTTCAGAAAGCTAGAGATTAATGGTTCCTGCCTCATAGGCTGGCTGAGGTAATAAAATGTCAATAGAGATTAAGTTATATTTCATTGGGGGCTTTGCATACGGCACATCACACAGTTCAGGACACAACACAAGTTACCAATTACGATGGGTTCTTATCTTTCCATCGGAAACGCACAGGCTTTCTGCCATCATCCCTGCTCACCTGCCGGGCCCTGCACTTGGCTTAAGAGTTTTACAGCCCCAGGACCCTCCACCCTCTCCCAGCTACACAGAAAGGGGACAGTATCCTGGAAATGAAAGGGCTGTCGGTGAGGACTCGGGGGAGAAAAACAGGATTTGGCTCGGCTGTTTCTTCCCCTTCATTAGAAAGAAGCTCCCTATCCAAGGAGCATCGGCCCCTTAGGCAGAAGAGCTAGCCGAGACCGGTTTGCTCAGTGGATAGAGCGTGGACTTGTGGACTGAAGGGTCCTGGGTTAGATTCCGGTTAAGGGCATGTACTTGGTTGCGGGCACATCCCCAGGAGGGGGTGTGCAGGAGGTGGCTGATCGATGTCTCTCTCTCTCATCAATGTTTCTGACTCGGTCCCTTTCCCTTTTTTTCTGTAGAAAATCAATAAAATATATTTAAAAATAATATAAAATGAAATGAAATAAAATAAAATAATAGCAACAGTAAACAGCAGCCCTAACCTTCACTAGATGAGAGGGCCAATCTAAACACTTCACTCGCTAGCATGCTCTGAGGCTGATAGTGGTAGCATGCCCCTTTTACAAGTCCAAGGTCACAACGCTGAAAGTTAGGAGAGCCGGGGTCTGAGCCGAGGTATCCCTGATTCATAGTCTGGCTCTTCATCACTCTGTGGCGGGCTCAGTCCCCAGCAGGCAGCTGCTGATTTCTCTTTCTCTCTCATCATTGGTGTTTCTCTCTCTCCTTATCCCTTCCTCTCTGAAATCAATTAAAACATATTTTAAAAATTAAAAAATATTGCCAAAACCGGTTTGGCTCAGTGAATAGAGCATCAGCCTGCGGACTGAAGGGTCCCAGGTTCGATTCCGGTCAAGGGCATGTACTTTGGTTGTGGGCACATCCCCAGTAGGAGGTGTGCAGGAGGCAGCTGATCGATGTTTCCCTCTTGTTTATGTTTCTGACTCTCTGTCCCTCTCCCTTCCTCTCTGTAAAAAAATCAATAAAATATATTTAAAAAATAAAAATGAAAATATTTAAGGTTACACAGCTACAGGTCAAACTTGGGTCCACCAAATTCTGAGACTTACTACAAAGCTTCCCTGCCTCCCCATCGGAATTCTGGATTTTTCTGCCACATCCAGGTAAGTGCACCCCCATCACCCACAAAACACAGCGGCTGGGGGTGTCCCTGCTCTAACCTGAAACGCCATCCTGCCTCCACCGGCCGGAGAACGGGAGAAAATGCGGCAGGCTTTACCGGGAACCTTTTCCCTCTCCCTCCGGAAGCACTCACTGCCGTGCCCTGCGAAGCACTTGCTAATGGCAGGTGGCACTCAGGACGAGGCGGAGCAGACAGCACGTTAGCGATTCGCTCTAAGTGATCTTCAGTGGAAGGAGAAAGGGACTGTGCCCACAGGCTGGGGATCAGAGGTCAACACCTGTCCTCCCTCCGTGTGGCCACAGATCTGACACCCCCACTGCTGGGAAGCCAGCCAGGCCAGGAAACGCCGGGGCCTTCCTGCCAGCGACCGCCAGGCCGCAGCCCCCCAAAAGCCACTCAGCGACCACGGCTTGTGCAGCCCTCACACTGTGGCAAACTTAAGGCTGCGGGCGCCTCTACCTGGGTGGCAGACCCCTGGATGCCCCCAGTGCAGATCCGAAGGAGCTGGTATTCTCCGCTGCTCACCTGCACCCACAGGCCTCGGATAGGGGAGACGGATGTCGTTTGTAAAACGCTTACACATGGAGGAAACATTGAATACCCACTCTATCTAGGACAGTGGTTCTCAACCTTTTTTAATGCTGTGACCTTTTAATACAGTTCCTCATGTGGTGGTGACCCCCAACCATAAAATTATTTTCATTGCTACTTCATCACTGTCATTTTGCTACTGTTAATGAGTCATAATGTAAAAATCTGTTTTCTGATGGTCTTAGGCGACCTTGCTAGCAGTTTTCAACCTGTGGGTCGTGACCCACAAGTTGAGAACCGCTGCTGTAGAGCCTAAGACCATCAGAAAACACAGATGTGTACATGATGATTCATAACAGTAGCAACATTACAGTGATGAAGTAGCAATGAAAATAATTTTATGGTTGGGGGTCACCACCACATGAGGAACTGTATTAAAAGGTCGCAGCATTCAAAAAGGTTGAGAACCACTGAGCTAGGAGCTGTTGTTTACCAGGATTGAGGACAATCGTCCTGGGGTGCCAGACTCTAGCGGATGGGGTCCCTTTACCCAAAGTCCAGTCCCCAGGAGGGATGTCTCAGGCAGGCTTCCCTCGGTGGGGGTGCCCTTTCTGCTCCTGCCTGGCTAGAGTCAGCCTGGCCCACCCCCAGCTCCCGGGCAAAGGGGGGAGGAGGGGGCTGACAGATACTGACCCAGTTCCTCTCCCAGCTCACCACCAGCTAGCTCCCCTCTTTCTCTGCGTGAAGTGATGGGCAGAGCAAAGGCCACAGAAAGGAAACAGTGGGTGAGGAGCAGTGCTTCTCAACCTTCCTAAGGCCGCGACCCTTGCATACAGTTCCTCATGGGGTGGTGACCCCCAACCATGAAATGTTGCTACTGTGATGCATCATAATGTAAATATCTGCATTTTCCCATGGTCTTAGGCGACCCCTGTGAAAGGGTCGTTTGATTCCCAAAGGGGTCGCGACCCACAGGTTGAGAACCGCTGGTGAGGAGAGAAGAATTGGCCCCCAAATAACGCATATCAGTCTTAGGTGGGTAGCCATGATCTGTCTGTCAGTTTTACGGCATCTTCCCATCAGTTCGCTGTTCACAAGGCTGAGAATAAGGGCTGTATAAGATGAACCAATTGGCATTACCAAGAAAGATTTATGGTTCAACTTCCATCCCTTTGCCAGAGGTAAGCGAACTTCCTGCAGAGGGACAGAGAGTAAATCATTTAGGTTTGATGGGCTATGCGATGATCCTTGTTGCAACTCTTCAGCTCTGCAAATAATAGCAGGAGAGCAGTCATAGAAAACACCTTATCAAGACTAGTAAGTGAGCATGGCTATTGTTCTAATGCAACGTTATTTACAAAAACAGGCAGGACCTGGGTCTGGCCCCTGGGCCATAGAGCGCCCTCTCCTGTATGATATTTGAAATGTGGATATGATATTTAATTAGTAACGAAGCAATGTATTTTTTAAAGTACGTTTTTGTTGATTTCCAAGAGGAAGGGAGAGGGAGAGAGAGAGAGAAACAGCAATGAGGAGGGAGAATCACTGATTGGCTGCCTCCTGCACACCTACACTGGCGATGGATCCTGCAACCTGGGCAGGTGTCCTGACTGGGAATTTTTGAACTGTGACCTCCTGGTTCATAGGTCAATGCTCAATCACTGAGCCATGTCGGCCTGGCAATATTTTAATGATAGATAAGGACTTCTTAAATATTTAAAAAATTTTTTCAAGTCTACAACATTTTTCTAAGCAATACTGTATAAAATCTCAGCAAATATTAGACAAAAATGTTTTTAATATATTTTAGATACCATTTATAAAAAGCACCATTTCTCTAGCTATGAGTTTTAAAAATGAGAATGGGAATTAATTAAAACTGAAAATTAAAAGCATGTATGGCATTTTTATATTCCAAAACTACATATACTAAAATGATAAGCTCTTTCTATTATATGGAATCATCTCCATATCAAGACATATACTATAAATATAAGTAGATGGTATAATATCCCCTAGCTACATGGCCATACAGGCATGTCATAGTACCAACCTAAAAATATACAGATGTTAAATTTTCTTAATTTAAATTTAGCAAATGGAAGCACGTAATAATGTATTAGAACATAGGAACTTTTTATTATACACCATTAATAGTTAGATTGTTAACAGTACCGGAGTAAAATATAAGATGAACCAATTGGCATTACCAAGAAAGATTTACGGTTTAACTTCCATCCCTTTGTCATTTAATTTTCAATCAAAGCATTGCTAAAACATGGCTGCGTGTGACTAATGTGCTAAAACATATACTGAAGGTAAAAGGCATGTCAACCTTGATTTTTCTCACTTTCTGGCATGGTCTGAATCTTAAAACCTCACAAAGTGCAACTAGATATATTTGTGTAAAAGCCCCACCCTTGATGCCAATGGCAAGATTTCCATGGTAACTTTAATGCTTGAAAAGGAAAAAAAAACACACACACAGAAGGAGTCTTAAGAAAATTGCACAAAATGAACAAAATAAATTATTAGACTGAACATATGTGGCATAAACAAAATATGGGGTACAGTTATTAAAAATGAATTGCCTTTTAAAAATGAAAGCAAGCATAAATCAGGCATGGAACTTCAAGTGACAGGAAATGTAGTCATCCTAAACTCAGGAGTAAAAGGATCCTAGTACCTCTGATGTCACCAAATTGGGAGCGCATATGCACATCAACATCATCATCCTTCCAGTGTGGAGGCTCAACTCCCCTGTGATTTTTACATAATTAATGAATTAAAAGAATAAATATCGAGGCGCGGTCATTAGATTTACTGCAATAACACCTACTATCTACTGTTTGCATTATACTAGCTCAAGTTGGGCATATTGATATTATTGCATCAGTTATCTTCTGACCTAACACAATGTCAATTTCATACGCGGAGGTGCATTTAAAAACTATTTTTATTGCCCGACCAGTGTGGCTGAGTAGTTGAGTGTTGACCTATGACCCAGGAGGTCATGATTTGATTCCTGGTCAGGGTACACGCTCCGAGTTGCAGGCTCAATCCCCAGTGGAGGGGCATGCAAGATGCAACCAATCAATGATTCACTCTCATGATTAATGTTTCTCTCTCTCTCTCCCACTCCCTTCCTCTCTGAAATCAATAAAAAATATATATTTGAAAAAATATTTTATTGCAGCAAATTTAATGTGTTACATTAAATTTGATATTTTTAAAATAAGTCACTGATATTGGAACAAATTGCAATAAATTGAGTCTGTGATGTCTATAGAACTAAGAACACAATTCAATTATTTTATTCTTACACAACTGTGCGTGAGTCATCCAAACTAAACCTAAGTCATGTTTTCTTTTCAAAGGCATTTATTTGCTTACAGAAGAGTATCTTAGATTTCATTGAATCTATTATGTTAACTTTACTTCATTAAATCCCTACTATCCAATTCTGCCCTTTTCATTGTCTATCTCTCTATTTCCATCAATTCTGAACATTTAGGTGAATGAGTTACATACTCACCACCAAACAGCTTTGGAAAGAGGAGCACTATACAGTCACTGAAGATTCACTTGGCCTACTTCATCATTTTGCCTTAGGTTAGCTCTAATAATATAAATGTCCTAAACGGAAAACTGAAATTTGATTTTCAATTGTTCAAGACCTCTAGGTCAATATAACCATAAATAATAAGATGTGATGTCCACAGAATTATGAACTAAAATTTGATTCCCAGTTGTTGCTTCATTCAACTGATGAATGTATTGAATGCCTACTAACTGAAAGGCTCCATCATTGGCATTAGGGATACAACAGCCAACAGGAGCTGATTTCCTAGTGAAAGTGAGAGGAAAATATCCTACTAATGACTTACAGTATGATAAAAGTGGGTTTCATTAGGGTGCTATGGTGTTTAAGTAAAAAAAAATCTGAATGTAAGAGATGTTAGACATTATCTAGTCTAACCCCCTTGTTTTATATGTAAGAAACTAATTATCACAGTGTGTGTGTGTGTGGTTTGTGTGTGTGTGAGAGAGAGGGGGGTGGTCCCAGGGTCCTATAAAAATAAAAAGAGAGACTGTACAAAGCAGTACCTCACTGATATAATCTACATGTTCATATATAAGCAGGTATGATATGGTACGGTATAGTATGGTATGGTATGGTATGGTATGGTATGGTATGGTATGGTATTAAAAAAAAAGCTGCATTTGACTGAAAATCTGGGGAAGGGTTCTATTTGCATCTGCTAATTTTCAGGGATAAGATATGAGCAAGATATTGAGCAGTTTCTTTAGAGTATGAATTTGATTCCATCTCTGTCACCTAACTCTCCAAGTTGTTGTGAGGACTGAATATAGCAATCAGCACAAAAGTGCTTTGTAAAGTTTAAAGCATAATAAAATATAACATGTGACAGTCTGTCATGTAGAAAGTCAACATATAAAGAAAACAATTCATTTAATTGCGGGGAATTCATTGGATTAACAAAACGAAATGCTTAGTTCCTTGTGAATTAAAAAGAAAGAGTGCAGGTTATTTAATTCTCATCCATTCATTCTTTGTTGTCATGTTTGAGACACACAAATGGCCGGCTTAATGAAGAGGAAAAGACAATTAGCAAATTTAAAAAAAAAAAATGTGTTTCTCTATCTCCTTTCTTTCCCAAGACGGAGCACGGGACTTCCATCCTGATTCGAACAGCTGGTGGATGGGAGTTTACAGGCTAGCGCTAGCACAAGCTGCAAGCACAGTCCCCTCTAAGAAAGATGCCTCACCCCTTGACCTCATGGAGCAAAAGACGCAAGTGGGCAGGTTTGATCCTGCAGAGTCTGTTCCCACCACCATTCCAGCTCACTGAAAAGCTGGTCAGTGCCAGAGCTAAATGCAGCCACTCAGTCCATGGCTATCCTGATAGGGGATATGGCCTAGAATGAATTATTATTGAAGAATGTAAATTTTGAGACATTGGTGGGAGATGGAGATAGTTAACGGTTAGGGACTGAAGCTAGATAGTTCATACAGAGAAACCATCAGCGACAGGACCATCAGCGCTCATGGGAAGCTGAAGTTATGAGGAAGCACAAGCAAATCTGTCAGGTAGAGACACACAGCTGTGTGTATTGTGAGAAACAATCCCAGAAGATCAAGAGCAGCCAGTGTCTAAGGTTGACTCTGTTCATGAGTTATAGTCTTATTTGTAGATAATAAGTCCTTCATTCTGGGCTGAGATCCTAATGTAGCCTGGAAATCTAGGGAAATTTTAGGATTTACTAGACGTGGCAGCCCAGCAACCGTGATTAGAGGTGATGACAGCGGCAGAAGTGGCCAGTGGCGGTGTCCAGTTGAATCAGTCAGACAATGACCGGCATGAAGGGATTCCACTGATTTTATTACCCAAATCATCACCGGGAAGAATCTGGCCTTGTGTACACTCAAAGGGCCTACCGGAGACGAAAGCGCTTTTGGTAAATAGCACTTCATAAAATTAGGAGGCTGAGCCTACAAGATGTGAGAAATGTGCGGTGTTGGGTATTTTCAAGTCCATCCTCTCAGTTATGCCATTTGCTTCCATTGAGTTTTACTAAATCAAGAAACTTCTCCATCAATTGGAGTCAGACTCTGCCTGTCTTTTGTTAACTGCTTTGGAAGCCTTGAGAAGAGAAAATGTGAGAACCAGAGCGCATCCCTTAGCTCCTGGATTTGTAGAAAAGATTGTGATGAATATCAGGGCCATAGGTGCAAGGATGTCAGCAATAGAAGTACCACTGAATGTATAACGTCAACAGGACTCTCGTGCCAAGAATAAGGAAAGAGAGGAGGCTTGAGGCCTGGGATGGGGACATTTGGATGTATTAGCATGTATCTTGAATTAAATACTATTGAATTTCAATGCTGACAAAAGCTCGCACACTCTCTCTTCCTCCCCCCCCTCTCTCTCTCTCTTTCTCTCTCTCTCTCTTGCTTGAGGGGAGTAGCCTTTCATTGACTGAAGAATCTATAAATGACCATATCTGAAACAGCAACCTCGCAAGATAACAATAGCTGCTCCTGACTCTCCTTATTGCCGCCAAGACAGTGCCCAGGATGGAATAGCAACACAGCTTGAGCAAGAAAATACATTATCTCTTCAGTTTAGAGACCCAAGGCATTGCATGTCTCGAAGTCCATGGCAGGAATCTCAGTGTGTGAACGTGTACCTTACAGGTGTTGGACTGCAAGGCTGGAACGTAAGACTAGATGAGGAGGATTTATTAATATGGGAGCACTCATCCATGACTCAGAGTACCATGGCCTACAAAGATACCTTAGCCAAACTTAATACAGAGCTTTGTCCATGTCCATCTCACAGCAGGTTTTTGTAACTGTGTTGTGGTTGTTTTACCGGACTAACTATAAAACTGTGAAAGGTCTAGTGACTTATAGCATGTTTACATTGGTTCCCTGATCTGTGCAGTAAAGTATGTTGTGGTAGAAGGGTTGAATGAAACCACTGCAATTACTCTTACTTCAGCAAAATAATATGTGTTATAAGCAAGACTGTATTCTGGGAGGATTTGCAGAGACTAGTACCACAATCAAAAGATGAAGGATACTGTTCCTCACCAGATCCCCATGCGGTCCGCCTGGCTGGTCACTATAGAAACCAGATAGATCATAAAAGAATGACAGTGGGCTACAACAAAATGTAACTACGTGGTAGACCCAAGAGCTGCTCCTGTGAAGAATATGGCATTTTTACTGAAATAGATCGCCACCACCTCTGGCAGTTGGTATGCAGCTACTAAACTCTGCTTAATACATTCTTTTCAAGTCTCTTCAATAAGAGGATGAAAAGTATTCACTTATACATTTGTCTTCACTTATACATTCATTTATTCACTTTTCCAATGTGGACAATGCATTAACCTTATTTTAAGAGCGTTGAGGGTATATAAAAAGTACAAAAGACAAAA
This sequence comes from Lasiurus cinereus, assembly GCA_011751065.1. Classification (NCBI taxonomy): domain Eukaryota; kingdom Metazoa; phylum Chordata; class Mammalia; order Chiroptera; family Vespertilionidae; genus Lasiurus; species Lasiurus cinereus. Next base: position 1,306,463 of record JAAGEH010000022.1, read on the forward strand.
CAGAGAAAAGACAAGAGGAAGTTGCAGTAGCATGGGTGATCAGAGCAACTAGAATACACAATCCTAAGAGGAGGCTAATCATATAATGAGGAAGAGACAAGTCAGGGAAGAAGAGGTGAAAATTAGAGGACAGCTTTTGGTAGCCACAATTTATAGAGAACGCACTCTATGTTACACACTATTTCAATGTTTTACATATGCCAACTGATTCAATACTTGCAACAACCCTTGAGGTATCCCCATTTTATAGATAATGAAACTAAAACATGTAGCATTGAAATAACATGCCTGACACGACTCCACTAGCAAGTAACAGACATCTAATGTAAGTAGCACATTCCCCAAGCTGACTCACCTCCTTGAAAGCCTGACTCTGAAGTTTGCATCCCTAAAACAGCCTCCAACATCTTTTGGTAAAATATACATAACACAAAATTTACCATCTTAACTATTTTGCAGTGTACAGTTCAATGGCATTAAGAACATTCACATCTTGTATTACCATCATCACTCTCCATCCATTCTTTTATCTTGCAAAAATAAAAGCCAGCACTCATTAAATAATCCCCAATTCCTTCACCCCCCTCCCAGACCTTGGCAATCACCATGCTACTTTTTGTCTCTAGGATGTTGACTGCCCTAAGTACCACATGTCAGTGGACTCACACAGCACTCATCCTTTTGTAGCTGGTTTCATTCACTCAGATTCATCCATGTTGTAGCATCTGTCAGAATTTATTCCCTTTTTAAGGTTAAATAATATTCCACTGTCTGTAGACACATATTTTGTTGATGCCTTTATCCATTGATGGACATTTGGTTGCTTCAACCTTTTGGCTATTCCAATGAACATGGGTGTACAAATATCTCTGAGATTCTATTTCCAATGCTTTTGGTTATATACTCAGAAATGGAATTGATGTATCTGATGGCAATTCTATTTTGAAACTTTCGAAGAACTGTCATATGGTTTGCTAAGTGGCTCTACTATTTAATATGCCCACTGACAGTGGAAAGGGGTTTCCATTTCTCCACATCCTCATCATCACTTGCTATTTTCTGCTTTTTGTTGATTTTATTTTTGATAATAGCCAGCCTTGTAGGAGTGAGTTGGCATCTCCTTGTAGTTTTCATTTTTTTTATTTCCCTATTAATTAGTTGATGTTCAATATTTATTTACATTCTTGTTGGCCACTTATAATAAATCTTCTGAGGAATGTCTATCAAGGTCCTTTGCTCATTTTTGTTGTTGTTGCTGCTGAGTTTTATGAGTTCTTTATGTATTTTGATGCAACTCCTAAATATGAGGATACTGGCATTAGAGAGGAAGTTATGTAGAGGATTAAACACATATTTTTTATTTACTTTAAATACTAAGGCCTCTGAACTTGACATCTCACAGTGAGACGGGTAAGACTAAAAATGTCACTGCACTTAAATAAATTAAATTTAACAACTTCTGACTTTGCATTACATCTGATGGTTTTTGTCTTAAATAAATTGTGCTCTCTTAAAAAATTAATCTACAGATTTGTCTAGCTATTTACAGACATTCACTTGCCTGGCACCTCATGCTCTATAAAAGAGCAAAGTCCATAATTATTCCAGGAACAGGTGTGTGTCATTCTATATAAACTCTAAAAAGACAACACACCCACTAGACTAACAAACTAATGTTTTATTTCAATTTCAAATTGACCATTACTTAGATTGGAGTAATACACTGCTGAGTATGACACAATAGCGCTTGTGAGCTAACCCCCAGGTTTATGCTGTACATTAGCTTACTGTTGATCATTAGCTGCTATGTGTTTGCACACACACACACACACACACACACACACACACACACACACCCTAACTACATCCATGCCATATTCTATTAGTTTGACATTTAAGGAGAGAATCTCTAAATTCAAGAGAGTGATGTCTGATGACTACTCACCACCTGTCTTCTTCTTTATGGCTCAGTCTGTCCCTCTGGGCCCTGAATTCTCTGTCTTACTTTAGCCTGTTCTTCTGTGGAGACCCCTTCATTCCCAGTCTCCCCTGTTCTAACAGTAAAATCCCTCTCATGATCTCATATCCTCCTTTTCTTATGCCCTCTCACTTTTCTTCCTTTATCATGCACATTTCTCATAATGCAAATCTTTTTTATCCATCTCCAGTCTCTCTTCAATCTGAATTCAAACTGGAATGTTTTCTATGAGGCATCACTGGTCTTTATTACCAAGCCCCATGCATATATTTTTAAGTTCTGACCTCAATTATGCTTTCTGTGGCATTTAATCTAGTTGGCTGTTTTCTCCAACTGAAACTATACCTTCCCAGAACACAGGTAAGATACTTTTTCTCCCCACCTATAAAGCCAGATTAAAATCAACAAAGAACAGTTTAGGAAATAAAGCAACAATCTAGGGGATTATTTGTAGGATTCTATAAAACAATTTGTAAAGTATCACTAGGAAACCAAGGCTAAAAAGACATAGAATGTATTCTCATGAAGGGGTGGAGGATGCCTGGAAAAGGATATGGGGTCATTTTGAGCTGGTGGCATTCTACAATGGAGCCCTCCCTATTGGGGCTTCAGCTGGTTGGGGTACATCCAACAAGCTTCCTGCTTGATTCTTGCCAACCCCTTGCCCCTTGTAAACTGCTCAAAGCTCTAATCAGCTCATGCATCAGGAGAGAGACCTGTTAGAAAACAACTTAAGATATAAACCGAGGCTAGGTCTCTATATCTAGCAACTTACTTCTCTATTCATATTTAATCAGGTACAACCAAGAACCACCGCATCTTTAAGGACAAAGCAACAATGAGAAAAAAGCAGCACAACCAACAGGAACAAACAAAACTCACCCTAGGGTAAGTAAAGAATAAAAGAGAATTTTAAAAAACTGTATAATATCCTTGGAGAGATTTTATGTATTCTATTCATAAAGCAAAAACATAATGCTGTAATTCCCACAGAATAAGATAGAGCTCTTAAGAACTAAAAGTTTAAAAATGAGGTTAAATTCTAAACATTAAATAGCTTAACAGACAACAATAACTTAATGGAAAGGTTGGAAGTTAATGGTGCAACTATCCTAAAGAGTATATCATATTTACAAATAGTTGAGAATAAAAGACAGAGAGAATACATGAAGGAGTTTGATATTCAACTAAAAGAAGTTCTGAAAAGAGAGGACAAAGAAATCTTGAGGAAATATTATAAAGCAATACCTCAAGCTAAAAAGAGACAAAAATCAGGAAATTTCAAGATTCAACCAAGTACTAAACCAGATGACTGAAAAATATTAACATGTGTAATTTCAAAATACCCAACTGAAGTGAAGTTTCAGAAAGCTTCTTGAGAAAACGAATTAAGCAGAAATCATTAGTTGTTGCTAGAAGGCAACAGAGCAATATTTTAAAAGGTCAAAGGAAAATAATATTGTAGTTGCTAATTCCATAGCAAGCTAAATAACCAATTAATGAATTATATAGGAGAAAGTCAAGAGATACAATCTAAAGTTGATGGGCCAAGATATGGGAGTTTAGGTATTATTTAAAGCTATAAAGACAGCTGACATAAGAACTTAAAAAAATGTCTGGCAGAAAAAAATTTAAGGAGAGCAAGCAGAGGGCAAGTTAACTTGAATTTAGCATGTCCAAGGCAAGTTGGCTTTTTAATTTTTCAATTACAATATTATATTCGTTTCAGGAATACAACAGAGTAATCTAAGAAGTGATCACCCCAATATGGTGTGATCCGGTACCCATCTGACACCAGACATTGTTTATCTTATATATTAAAAGGCTAATATGCAAATTGACTGAACAGCAGAACAAACAGTCGCTATGATGCACACTGACCACCAGGGGGCAGATGCTCAATGCAGGAGCAGCCCCTTGGTGGTCAGTACGCTCTCACGGTGGGGAGGGAGATGTTACTCTGCCAGAAATTGGGCTCATGGCTGACAAGTGCAGTGGCTGTGGTGGGAGCCTCTCCCATCTCTGTGGCAGCTCTAAGGATGTCCCACTGCCGGCTTAGGCCTGCTCTCCATGGGGAGGGAGCCTCGGGCATCAGTTGGACATCCCGTGAGGGCTCCCAGACTGCAAGACCGCATAAGCCAGGCTGAGGGACCCCCCCCTCCCGTGCATGAATTTCGTGCACCCAGCCTCTAGTTACAATTTAATTGACTCTATTCCCCATGCTGTACTTTAAAATCCGATGACTATTTTTATAACTGCCAATTTGTACTTCTTAATCCCTTTCCTTCTACCTCCTCTCCCCCCAACCCTCCTTCCATCTGGCAACCATCAATTTTTTTTTCTCTGAGTAGATAAAGAAGATATGGTACATATATATTATGGACTATGACTCAGCCATAACAAAGAATGGAATCCTGCCATTTGCAACAACACGAATGGACCTAGAGGGTATTATGCTAACTGAAAACATTCAGACCAAAAAAAAAAAAAAAGGAAAATACCATATGATTTCACTTATACGTGAATTCTAAAAATACAAATAAGCAAAACAGAAACAATGCAAATTATTAATAAATGAAACATATTTCATGAATGAAGATGGAGATGCTTGCAGGTTAAAAACTGTTAAGAACACTTTTCTCCGGGAACTGAAACTAAAGATGAGGAGCAGAGGGAAGAGGGACTTAAATGAATTCCTTTCTTATTTATCGATTTGCCTGCTGAAATGACTAACTTTTGTTAGCATGTGCTTGAATCATGACTAGCACTGTGACAGCATGTTCCCAAAGATGACCCCCGTCAATTTTCTTCCTTCCTCCATCAAGAGCAGCAATGCAGCCCTAATTGCTTGGGCTCAGTGGATAGAGTATTGGTCTGCTGATTGAAGGGTCCCTGGCTGGATTCCTGTACCTCAGTTGCAGGCTCCTCCCTGGCCCGGGTCCTGGGTGGGACTCCTGCAGGAGGCAACCAATCGATGTGTTTCTCTCACATCATCATTTATCTCTGTCCTTCCCTCTCTTGTCCACTCTCTCTAAAAATCAATGGGAAAATATCCTTGGCTGAGGAAAACAAGAAGCAATGCATTTCTCTACCTCCAGGAATCTGGTTGGATCTGTCTGCTTTGGCCAGTAGAACATGGTAGAAAGAATGCTGCGCTAATTCTGGGCTACCCTTTAAGAGAACTGATAGTTTCTACTTCCAGTTTTCTTAGACTTATAAGGATATTCTTTGTCAATGGGATTAATGTCTTGATACGCTCTCTCTCTCTTTGCCATCTGAAGACAGAACAAGAAGATAGCCATGTGCATACAGGAAGGGTACCCTCTTCAGACATGGATCTGCAAAATACCTTGATTTTGAACTTCTAGTCCCCAGAACTGTGAGAAAATAAATGGCTCTTAAGCCACCCAGTCTGTAGTATCTATTATATAAGCTGAGAGAGGGCAATACTTAAAGTATGCTAAAGTTCTTATTTTGTGTAAGATAAAATACATGCATACAGTTTCATGCTTCATACTTAGAAAGATAAAACATTTTAAATTTTAGGATATCCAAAGTAAACCATAAGAATGCAATGGGATCTATACATTTTAAGACATTTAAAGAAATGAAAAGGATAATGAATAACCAATCAGTACAGAAAAACAAAGGAAAACAGAAGCAAGGAAATATAAAAATAATTGTTTTTAAAAACTAAAGCCAAATATCAATAAGTTAATTTTTCTATTAGAATATAGATGGAGTAGTATATACTATTCTAATATTTTATTTAAACTATTAAAATAAATGCTGTAGTCCTATGTTTAATAATATAGAAAGGTTAGCCTGTCTTTTTTTTTTTTCTTGTTAATTCTCACCTGTGGATATTTTCCCATTAATTTTCAGAAAGAATGGAAGGGAGGAGTGACTATTTGGTCACTACTAATTTGTACTTCTTAATCCCTTCACCTTTCTCACTTAGCCTCCTCTCTGACAATCATCAATTTGTTCTATGTATCTAAGAGTTTCCTTTTGTTTTGTTTGCTCATTTATTTTGTTCTTCAGATTCCATGTGTATGTATAATCATGTGCCATGTATTTGTCTTTCTCTTGAGTGACTTATTTCACTTAGCATAATACTGTCTAGGTCCATCCATACTGATGGGCATTTAGATTGCATTCATATGAATAATGCTACAATGAACTTAGGGATGCATATACATTTACAAATTGGTGTTTTGCATTTCTTTGGATAAGTATCCAGAAGTGGAATCGCTGGGTCATATGACAGGTCTATGTTTAATTTTTTGAGGAGCCTCCATAACGGTTTCCCATAGTGGCTGCACCAATGCGCATCCCCACCAACAGTGCATGAGGTTCCCCTTTTTCCACATCCTCGCCTCCATTTGCTCTTTGTTGATTACTGATGATAGCCACTGTGACAGGAATGAGGTGATATCACTTTGTGATTTTAATTTGCATTTCTTTGATGATTAGGGACCTGGAGCATCTTTTCATATGTCTATTGGCCATCTGTATGTCCTCTTTAGAGAAATGTCTAGTCAGGTCCTCTGTTTATTTTTTTTAATAGGATTGTCTGGTATTTTGGTTTTAAGTTGTATGAGTTCTTTATAAATTGTGGATATTTACCCCTTATCAGATATATCATAGGAGATTGTCTTACTCCAATTGATCGGTTATCTTTTCATTTTGTTGATAATTTCCTTTGTTGTGTAAAAACTTTTTAGTTTGATGTAGTCTCATTTGTTTGTTTTGTTTGTTTGTTTCCCTTGGGGAGATGTGCCCGCAAGCAAGGTACATGCCCCTAACCGGAATCGAACCTGGGACCTTTCAGTCAGCAAGCCGACGCTCTATCCACTGAGCCAAACCGGTCTCGGCAAGGATATATATCCAAACAAATATTACTAAGAGCAATGTCAGAGTCTTTACTACCTATGTTTTCTTCTAGGAGTTTTATAACTTTGACTCTTACATTTAAATCTTTAATCCATTTTTTAATTTATCCTTGTGCATAGTGTAAGAAGATGGTCTAGTTTCATTTCTATTCCATGTATCTGTCCAGTTTTCCCAACACTATATATTGAATTGACTGTCTTTACCACATTGTATGTCTTGCTCTTTTGTCAAAGATGAATTTTTCATATACTCTTGAGTTTATTTCTGGGCTCTCGGTTCTGTTCCATTGGTTTATGTGTCTGTTTTTATGCCAGTACCATACCGTTTTGATTACAATAGACTCGTAGTATAGTTTGATATCAGGTAGTATGACATCTCCAATTTTGTTCTTCTTGCTTAAGATTGTTGTGTCTATTCGGGGTCTTTTGTGGTTCCATTTAAATTTTTAAATGATTTGTTCTAGTTCTGTGAAGAATGCTATTGGTACTTTGTTAGGGATTGCATTAAATGTATAGATTGCTTTGGGAAATATGGACATATTTAAATCATGTAAAAACAAGGGAAGAGAGAGAGAGAGTGAAAGTGAAGGGACCCTTTGTATAAAAAAGGCTTTGGAAAGCAGCCATCAACTGGAGACTCTGAGTTGAGACTTACATGAAACCCCTGAATCCTCCATTCAGGGAAAGGCACAGTGAAGATACATCTCCTCCTCAAGGCTTCTGGAGTCGAACTGCAATTCATTTTCATCCAGACACAATTCACAGGCAGAACCACATGGGAGCTGGGGATGTTCAATTAAGCTCTCATCGTTTAAAGCTATTATTCTGATTTTATGCCATGTTCATGAATACATACGTATGTGTATATTCCTGAAAACTCTTTACATATATGGATATGGATATGGACTTATTTAAACTTACAGGTTCACCAAACTCTATTAGGAAGATGTTTCTTCCATGTTTGGATCTTGTCTTTGTCTGCTCTACCAGTTTTTCTTACAGCCTTCCCCAAACCTCAGCCTTCTCTAGTTCTGCCCTGTTGGCATCTAAAGTTAACCTCCCTCATAAGGAAGGCTGCACAGGGCCCCAAGGTCTCTACTCCAGGACACCAATCTAGGGACCCTCTTGAATTCGCTGACCATGCGGCAGCACACCTCTGACAAGACGAAGAGAAATAAAAACAGAGCCCAGAACTGTGTCCACATCACAGGGTTATAAAGTGCTCAAAGGAGAGGCAATGATCACAACAGTAGAAGATAAAGTATCCTTGGTGGCCAGGAAATCAGGGGTAAGAACTCCAGGGGAGATGAGGGGAGAGGCAAAGTGACATCTACATATTAAAGAAAATAAGCAAGAAGTGAGGGAGGCTATAATTCCACGCTGGGGGTTCTGGTGACAAACCACTCAGATTCTGACTTCGTGGGACATGTCACCGCCAGCACCCCGCCGTGGAATTATAGCCTTGCCTTACCGAGCTGCTTGTCTGTTATTATGCTCAGCAGAGTTTAAAAAATATGCCCCGTGTTGTTGAAACGAGAAGCGGTGGCAGCCAGGCATAGCTTGCAATCAAGTCCGCCCTGAGCCTGTTCCAAGAGACCTCTGATGAGCTGAGGTGGCTGCCACATGGCCCTGTGGGGAGGCTGTTTTCAAAGCTCACCTTCCATCGGGTTATTCTCTTCGTCGCTGGACCCACAATTGTGATAGCCCCCGATTCTCTGCCACTAAGCCAGTGGTTCTCAACCTTCCTAAGGCCGCGACCCTTGCATACAGTTCCTCATGTGGTGGTGACCCCCAACCATGAAATTTTGCTACTGTTATGCATCGTGACGTAAATATCTGCATTTTCCAATGGTCTTAGGCGACCCCTGTGAAAAGGTCATTCGACCCCCAAAGGGGTCGAGACCCACAGGTTGAGAACCACTGCACTAAGCGATAGGGCATTCATGACCAACCCCATGGTCATGGCACCAACCCCATGGTCATGGCGCCAACCCCTGAGCAAATTAACTAATAAATAATCCTGGATCTCGATTTTTGTGAAATGCATGTCCATCACAAAAGTGCTACAAACTTGAGCACTATGTCTTTGTGAATGGAACCAAGAAAGGTGGGTGATGGGAGTTGGGAAAATAAGGAAATGAAGGCTAACACATAGACAGACCAAGTTTAAGTCTTCTGGGACTATTTTCTAAGGGCATGGAAACTTCTACAATCCTGGGAGCACTGATTTAGAACAATAGATGATATTCTAGATGTTATCCAGCAAATGTGTAACCAAATAAAAGTGGCTATCTATAAGTGGTAAGATAGAAGACCATGGGCCATTTTTATCAAATTAAAACCTAAATTGGTACATCTTTATGCCCCTATCCCTCCCAAATTCTTAGCATAGAGTGCTAAGCAGAGTAGTGATGATTTCTTTATTTGTATAAATAGATGGGTGGGTGGATGGAGAGATGGATGTCTCAAGTTTATAAGCAAACGTTTTAGAAAGAATAGAACACGGATGGCTCATCTCATAATCAAGTGCAAGAGCATCCCCTGTGCTCACCTATGTAGACCTTACCTCTCCCACACATCCTGGCATTCACTTCTCTGGGTATCTTGGAAACTTCAGAATAAAGACCTCCAACCACAGAAAGGACCTGAGTTACATTCTGTAATTGCTAACATCCTTTACCAACATGTGCCCCCATACCTGTCACATGGCAGTGATCCAACTTAGAAAGAAGCGAGGTGGTAAGACTGCTAGACTTTCCTGATGAGGACCCCATTTCTGGCCACGCAGAGAAGCCTGGATATGGGTTTTTTCTTTGTGTTGTTGTTGTTGTTTTTGTGTTCCCTCACAACTAAGGCTGTCTGTGGTTCCCAGAGAGATGATTCAAGCAGAGGTTCCATGATGCAGTGTCCTAACATTCTACCCAAAATAGGCCCCTTTACCTTCCATGCGGCTTCTGAAACCAATGCTACAATGATTTCTTTTTTTTCTATTATTTGTGTTAGTTTGGTTTAATATAGTGATGGATGTCAAAGCAGAAATGGGTAAAAAGGGGTTGGATTAGGCAACAGAGGAGGCTAATAACTTGGTACCGTTGGCAAATCCGAAAACAAGGCAATTCAGATAAACCATGCAGCTCTTCCTCAAGTTTCTTTTACGTATAACGGGGCCATTTCCGAATTATTATAAACGCTGTAAAAACGCACACTTGGTATTTACACATTTAAAAAACGACTTTCTGTGACACCAGTTCCAGTTGGCATTGTTGTAAAGAAGCTTGCTGAACACTCTTGCACTCGCTGGTAGAATGTTTTAAGTTAGCAGAACTTGGCATTCTTCTTCTATCCACCAGGCAAGAGCTTCACTTCCGAGCCAGACACAGATCTCTGAAGTCCAACTACACAACATCATTTATGGTCCTGGTTGGCTTGGTTCCTATTTCATTTTTTTTTTTTAAGTTGCATTTTTAAACAGGATATTTCTGCATTGTGTTCTGTGATTGCTTTTTCTCAGAATGCAAGAAAACTCTTGATTTTCCTTCTGTGATTACCTTGGTCTCTCATGATCAAGGTTTTTCAAATATTTAAATTTTCTAAGTGGGTGATCAATTCACCTACAAATAAGAAGTTTGGCTCTTCTGACTCGATAATTATACCTCTTGCTTCCTCTTCCTGTATTAATTATATTGCCTAAAACATCTTATTCTGCTTTGAAAGTAGAGATCCCTCACCAGCTATATGACTTCACCCATTCATGTCTCAGTTTACTTCTCAGTAAAACTGGGATAATGCTGCTATTAATCTAAAGTGTTGTAAATCATAGGGCTCTTAGAAAAATATAAGTGCTTACCTATATAGCACGCTAATTATTTTATCCATATCATAGTACATGTAATAATTTCTAAATTGTGAGTGTTTATAACTATCATTTTAATAGCCATATAGCATTCAATTGAATTTACAAGTTTCCACTTTTATTTATTACCTACCTATTTCTCCAAAATATTTGAGGATTTCATACAATGAAATATGCATGACATTCAAAATACAAGTTCTATAACACTAATGATCTTGCCTAGTTATTATTTCAATTGACTTTCATAAAAAATGGTTTCAAAATAGATTTTAGTTAACACAAGATCAAAAAGTAACTAAAATGGTCAAATTTTAGTAATGTATCATATTTACTTTCTACAATGGGGAAAAATACCATCATTATTTTATGTGTCTGTCATATAGTAACAAATCCTAATATTGGCCTACCCATAAGCTACTTGATCAACAATATAATAAAAGGAAATTACTCTAATATGAATTTGAATAGAGAAGGAATTTTTCATGACCTATTATATGTAGCCCAAACTTCAAATTTTTCAGAAGGAAACACTGAAACACCGAATGTTTCCTTGAAGTTTCATGACTTTGTGAAGAAACTATCAAACATTTGATGACAGCTAATTGCATTTAATTGGAAAATGAGACATCATTCATTTATTAATTAATGGATATTAGTTGAACATTCATGACGTGAAAGAGCTGCATATACAACAGTGAACATAATAATCCAATGAACAGGAACAATATTTGAATGTCAGAAACTGATCAACAGCTTTGTCTAGGGCCGGACATGTGAAGGAAATTTTGGCCAGCGTCCACACACAAGATAGTTAACCAAAACTCAAAATCCATGAGCCATTTACTTCAGAGATATAGCCAGCAGTAACTAACCTTGCCTAAATATGTACCTTCCCTGTAACATTGCCAACCCTATATCACAGTTCAAGCAAACATCTTCCCTGAACGATTACAACAGCCACCTACACTGTCTTCCTGCCTTTACACATCAGTCAGAATGATCAGCTATGTCACTACCAAAAAACTGTCCAACGGCTCCCCCTATGGCATGAGGGATTTATGGCTGGGTAATAATGACCCCTACCTAACCTTGTATCTGAAAACAACAACCATTTATTCCTTCTCAGGTGCGTACATGTCAACTGGACAGTTCTGCTTGACTCTCTCCCGTGTGTGCAATCAGCTGACAGTTCTACTCAGGGCTTCTGATCGAAGACGGATCGACTTACCTGTCAAGTAGTTGGCTGGCTGGTGCCTGGATCACGTGTCTGTCATCATCCAGGCTTGTTCTCAGGGAGAGTCGAGGGGTTCCAAGAGGATAAATGGAAGCATACAAAGCTCCTTTGAGACACTAGTTTGGAACTCTCAGGCCACCATCTCCACCACATTTGACTGACGGGCCACGCAAGTCATGGGACCAGCCTAGAACCAAGCATAACAAAACAGGTTCAGCCTCTTGGGGCAAATTTACCTGGTGAAGGCATAAAGGGAGAGAAATTGGAAAACTGAGGACATTTAACATTAAATCTACCTTACAAATACCTAGAATAAGTTGTAAATTCTTACTATGATCAGTAGGCCTTCCAACCCTCCAGCACTCTGGCTGTCCTCTGCTTCCCTCTGTACTCTATTCCTTGTTCCTGGGACCAATCACGCCTGCATTTCTGTTGCCTATTGCACATGCCAAGCTTGTTCCCATCTCAGGGACCTTGTACCTGCTCTTCTCCTCCTTGAAACCCTCCATCCCTGATGATTGTCTCAAGGAGGCCTCCCCAACTATCCCAATTAAACTATTATCTTCTGCTGAGACCGGTTTGGCTCAATGGGTAGAGCGCCAGCTTGCGGACTGAAAGGTCCCAGGTTCGATTCCAGTCAGGGGCATGTACCTTGCTTATGGGCACGTCTCCACAGTGGGGCGTGCAGGAGGCAGTTGATCGATGTCTCTCTCTCATCGATGTTTCTGACTTTCTATCTCTCTCCCTTCCTCTCTGTAAAAAATCAATAAAATATATTTTTAAACTACTATCTTCTGACAATCTTTATCATATTACCTTGTTTTATCCTCAGCCTAGACCCGTGGTCAGCAAACTGTGGCTCGCGAGTCACATACGGCTCTTTGGCCCCTTGAGTGTGGCTCTTCTACAAAATACCACGGCATGGGCAAGTCTATTTTGAAGAAGTGACATTCGAAGAAGTTTAAAAAAATTTGGCTCTCCAAAGAAATTTCAATCGCTGTACTGTTGATATTTGGCTCTGTGGACTAATGAGTTTGCCGACCACTGTCCTAGGCTTTAGATGTACCTGAAATGGTCTAACTTGTTCTGTTTATTGTCTGTCACCTTCAATTAGAGGATGAGAAATCTAACATGTTTACCATTGTATT
>JAAGEH010000022.1:1324570-1350109 GCA_011751065.1 Lasiurus cinereus
CACAGTACATATGCATTTACCTCTCTGACACTATTTGTGCAAAAATTTAAAAATCAAATAAATATGCCCTACCCATGTCATTAAAAACACAGCAGCTATGTTCAATTCATTCAGGATCTGTCCTATTTGAAAATCATAGTGACTTCATAAAGTTAGCTCTTACAATGTTTCTCTGCTCCTCATATTCAACAGAATGAACTAGGAAATCTACCCAACAGGAAGGTGTCTCTTGAGTACAAGCAGACAACCAATATGTATCCAGATCATTTCACTAGGTTTTCATGTGTTCATAGGAGACTACAAAAGCACACCATTTAAAAATGGTGTAAATTCTAACTGCTTCTTATACACAGAAGTAAAATTATGATTTAAGCATCTTTAGGTAACTTTTCAGACTGAAAGAATCATTTTAAAGTAATTTACTTCAATTTCATAATATCCTTAAATGTTGTCTAGTAAATAGATTTCACCACTCCTTCGGAATCTCAGTAATTGACTATTAAAAGCCCCAGATCAGTAGTCATTATAAAGTATTAATTAAGTGCATGCATAATAGGCATTAAGCATTATTCTAAGTTTTTTCAAATGTATTGCCTCATTTAGTCCTACCACCATATGAAGCAAGGACTATTGCTATTCCCATTTTATAGGTGAGAAGATTGAGGTCCTGAGAGGTTAAATCATGTGCCCAAGGTTATACACGCAATGAGTGAGAGAGCCAACATTTTAACCCTAGCAGTTTGTTTCCAGAATCAATCATCTTAATTGCTGCATTAACCTATAACCTGTAACCTTAAACTCTGGAGGAGGCCGAGTAGAAGAACGAAAGTAAACACATTCTTCATTTACTGATCAGGGAGAGGGAAGATTTCTTTACAGTGTCCACTGAGACGAACTGTTCTAGATATTAATTCATCCCACAAAATAACGGGGGACATTCGCTGGCGACTTAAGGCAATTTCATTTTGTATTTAAAAACAACCGAATGCACGTTGGTCCTCAAATAAGGAGACACCATCTTGCTTTGCTCTTTAAAAGCCAGGATAGCATCAATGTCTAATTCCACCCTCAATTTCTTATGCGAGCACATGCCTACCCATGTGTGCACGCACATACACATGCCCACATACACATTTCTAAGAGCTACGCCTTATCTAGGTGGTTGGGTGTTTCTGGAGTGAAAAGGCAGTGACCAATGTGCTCTCTAGTTGTGGGGCTGACCCATGTGGTGGCTATGTGAGGTTTGGAGGCAAGAAGACCAGGGTGGGAAGCCTTCTACTCACTGAGTTACAGTTCATGCACTTTATTTAATTCCTCTCAGCTTCAGGTCCCTTGTCCAAAAAAATGAAGTCGATAACATCTATCTCATAAACTGATTGTATGTAGGGCTGGCTGGGACAAGAATACAAATAGAGGCCCACAGACGATATGTCTAAATATTTTAAAGTTCTAAATCAAGCCAACAACCTGTTAAATAAAATATGTTCTCCTACCTTGACAAATATACCTTCAGAATGACAAAGTCAAAAACAATATGTGTAAAGCTATGATTTTTTACAGGACCAGAAGTTGGCAAATATCAAAGAAACGGGCCTTCTGTTGATGGGACAGCAGATTTGGGGATGAATAATAAAATAAAAACATATATAATGCAAATTGTGATTCATTTATTCCAGAACATTTTTTTGTCTTCATTTTAGCAAAATGATTGTTATTAAAAAATCAAAACTTTTACATAATGTATTTTCTATTATTATAAAGACTCAAAGATTCTTTAAAATATAATTAAATTTAAGTATATCTAATCAGACTGCATATTTAAAATAAGTATAAAAATCAAAATGACTTTTTCATGTTTCTTTTTTTTCATGTTTTTAACTTATTTCCTTTGAACATTTACCAACTGAAATTAACATCAAGACTCAAACTTATAAATCAAAATTATTTAATGGAGATGAACACTTTTGTTTTAAAAATATAATAAAATCTTATTAAATGTTTTAATACACTTACTCATAAATTCTAGTTTGTGTTCAATCCATCTAATTGCTACTATGAAGAATAAATATTATATTTCATATCAGGTTATATCTAGACAAATATATATATCTATGTCTATGTATATAAATAAACATGTATCAGATATATGTATGTATACAAACTTAAAAGTAACATAGATGGTTGTTTTTTTAAACATATTTTTATTTATTTCAGAGAGGAAGGGAGAGGGATAGAGAGTTAGAAACATCAGTGATGACAGAGAATCATTAATGGGCTGCCTCCTGCTTGCTTCACATTGGGAATTAAGCCCTCAAACCGGGCATGTGACATGACTGAGAATTGAACCATGACCTCCAGGTTCATAGATCCACACTCAACCATTGAGCCATGCTGGCTGGGCAAAAGTAACATAGACTGTTTTATGACAAAATGTTTCCATCTGCAAGTGCTACAGAATTTGTGCCAATTGATGACTACTCCTGGGACTGCTAATCAGAACACAGAAAAGAAGAAGAAAACTTCTGGAAAGCAATCCTTGTTATGCAAGAGTCTTTGTACTTAATGCTATTAGAGGAAAATTTTACTAATTAACCAGTTAGTCTTTTCCCTTACCTGAAATCTCCCATTGTTCAAATCCTTCCCATATTCCAAAACAGTTTGCTTCTGAAATTAACAGCAGCACAATCAACGTATCTACACAACAATAGAAACCAAGATGGCGGTATAGCTAAACACCTAACTGCTGCCTCACACAACAATTTCAAAACTACAACTAAAAGACAAAATGGATACCATCCAGAACCACAGGAAAGCTGGCTGAGTGGAAATTATACAACTAGAAGGAAAGAGAAAAGCATATTGAGAATCAGAGGAGATGTAAAAGGCTGAGGTACAGAGACTCCTGTGGAGAGGACTGGAGGATGAGTGGGTGGCTGGCTTTCTCAAGCAGAAGGGAGATGGAGCTCCCAACTGCACTGAACTACAGTTCTGGGTGAGACCCTGGGGACCCAGACTCATTCTGGGGGGATCTGGACTGTCAGGAAAAGAGAAAAGCATACTGAGACTCAGGGGAGCTGCGGAAGGCAGAGGTCTGGAGGTGTGCGAGCACAAAGAGGATTGACTGCTGAGTGTGTAGCTGGTTTTCTCAAGCAGGAGGGAAACGGAAGCTCCTGACTGCAGTGAACTCCAGTTCCAGGCAAGACTCTGGGAACCTAAACTCATTCAAGGGGGATCTGCACTGCCTGGCAGCAGGTGAAACTTGAGGGTGGCTTTCTCTCAGAGGTGCTTGCAGCAATTACCAAAGGACACTGAGATCCAGGGGCCTCATAGGGTAGAGCTAACGGGAAGCCAAGGCTGGTTTTTCTGCCCTGAGACTCTGCCTCATCCAAGCTGAGCATAGAGGCTTTTGCAATTTTGCAAGTCTTGTCTCCTAAGGGTGTCTCCAGCACAGAAGTTCTCCCGGCATAGACACAGCTGATCCTCACAGCGAATTGGCCTGGAGGTCAATTCCCCCCAGTGATACCAAAAATAATAAAGACTTAACTACAACAAGGCTGTGCACACAGTCTACAAAGGGGTGCACCAAGAGAGTCCACCTCACGTAACTGGGGAGGTGGAACTACTGGGTCATGTAGGACACCTAGCACACAAAGCTACTCTACCAACTCAGAGAAGCAGCAAAAATGCGGAGACAAAAAAACAGATCACAAATGAAAAATATGGAGGAAAGCAAATGACTAGATATAGAGTTCAAAACCACAGTTATAAGGTTTTTAAAGAATTCCCCAGAAAAGGCCAATAAATTTAATGAGACCCTCAAGGATATGAGTGAGATCCTCCAGGATATAAAAAAGGACCAACTAGAAATTAAACATACACTGACTAAAATAAAATAATATTGTACAGAGACCTAACAGCAGACTAGAGGACCACAAGAATCAAGTCAAAGATTTGAAATACAAAGAAGCAAAAAACACTCATCTGGAAAAGCAAAAAGAAAAAAAGAATACAAAAATGTATAAAGAGCCTCTGGGACAACCTCAAGCATACCAACATCTGAATTATAGGGGTGCCAGAAGAAGACAGAGAGCAAGATACTGAAAACCTATAAAAAAATAATGACCAAAAACTTCCCCCACCTGGTGAAAGAAATAGACTTTCAAGGCCAGGAAGCGCACAGAATCCCAAACAAAAGGAATCCAAAGAGGATCACACCAAGACACATCATAATTAAAATGCCAACAGCAAAAACAAAGAGAGAATATTAAAAGCAACAAGAGAAAAACCATTAATTACCTACAAGGGAGCACCCATATGATTGTCAGTGGATTCTTAACAGAAACTATGCAGGCCAGAAGGAAGTGGCAAGAAATATTAAAAATGGTGAATAGCAAGAACCTACAACCAAGGTTATTCTACCCAGCAAAGCTATCATTCAGAATTGGAGGTCAGATAAAGAGCTTCACAGATAAGAAAAGGCTAAAGGAGTTCACCACCACCAAAGCAGTATTATATGAAATGCTGAAAGGTACTCTTTAAGAAGAGGAAGAAGAAGAAAAAGGTAAAGATAAAAATTATGAACAACAAATACATATCTATCAACAAGTGAATCTAAAAATCAAGTGAATAAAAAATATGATGAACAGAATAAACTGGTAAATATAATAGAATCAGGGGCATAAAAAGGGAGTGGGCTGAAAATTCTCAGGGGGGAAAGGGGAGTGGAAGGTGCAGGAAGAGACTGGACAAAAATCATACACCTATGGATGAGAACAATGGGGGGGTTAAGGGCAGAGGGTGGGGTAGGAACCAGGTGGAGGGGAGTTATAGGGGAAAAAAAGAAGAACAATTGTAATAATCTGAACAATAAAGATTTATTAAATAAAAAAAAAACACATACTATACAACATGTTGGAGCACCACCCTTCACTTCAGAGATTCAAAGCAAGAACTGTGGAAAGCATTGCTCTCTGGTCATGTTGTGTCCGCGCTGAGTGTCTGTCCTTTAGGAGTCTGCCATCTAATCTTGTCCAATCTAACACTGATGGTGTCAAAGAGTCTAACAAAGGTAAAGTCTGTTCTGTTCTGTTTTGGTTTTGTATTTGTGTTTGTGGTATGTAGGGCTCTTTCACACACAGGATGCAAGATCTAGGCCCCTCTTGTCCAGGCCTAAGGGAAGTCCTAGGCATGTGGATTAAACATGCACATAATAGAATATGTCAGGTACAAGGTAAATGTTCACTAAATGGTAGTCAGTGTGGTGATGAATTTTAAAGTGTTTACTCAAACTGAATACTGTCTATGTACAATATTTTATGGAACTTAAACAATATTTTAAACATCCCTTGTAGAATTAAGGGATTTCTGGCCATTCATTCATTCATTAACTAGGTACCTTTTAAATGCAAGAAATTATGTTGGGAATAGTAGTACTAGAGAGATGTTACCCCTGTTTTAAATGGGGTTCACAGTTTACAGACATTATTTTTTAAGCAATTTGGGCAGCCAGGGGAGGTTTGGCAATATCCCAAGACATTTTTCACTGTCACAAGTGCGGAGAAGTTGGGACATGCTATTGGCATCTAGTGTGTAGAGGCCAGGGATGCTGCTACATACCCTACCATCCATAGGCTAGCCCACCACCACCACATGGAATTATCTGGCCCCAATGTCAATAGCGCCAAGAATGAGACACACTAGTCTACTAAGAGAAATAAATTATGTGTTAAGACCTAATAAATGTATATACAATGTGAATGGAAAGGAAAGTGAAGGTTGCTCTAGGTTTATCACTGCAGAGCTATTCTTCTTTTTTTAAAATATATTTTATTGATTTTTTTACAGAGAGGAAGGGAGAGAGATAGAAATCTAGAAACATCGATGAGAGAGAATCATCAATCAGCTGCCTCCTGCACACCCCCTACTGGGGATGTGCCCACAACCAAGGTCCATGCCCTTGACCGGAATTGAAGCTGAGACCCTTCAGTCCGCAGGCCGACACTTTATCCATTGAGTCAAACCGGTTTTGGCCAGAGCTATTCTTAATGGAGAAAATTTAGTGAGAAAACACAATAAAACAGAAATAACAGATTGTGGAATGAATCATTTCAAGTTAACTTATTTTATTGTCTAACTTTTCCCCCCCACCCTTCTATTTAACTTAGGTTATATTATGATTAAAAGCCCCTCAGGCCGAAACCGGTTTGGCTCAGTGGATAGAGCATTGGCCTGCAGGCTGAAGGATCCCAGGTTCCATTCCAGTCAAGGGCATGTATCTTGGTTGGGGGCACATCCCCAGTAGGGGGCATGCAGGAGGCTGCTGATCAATGTTTCTCCCTCATCGATGTTTCTAGCTTTCTATCCCTCTCCCTTCCTCTCTGTGAAAAATCAATAAAATATATTTTTAAAAAATTAAAAAAAAAGCCCCTCAGGAATCCTTCTTTGCTATTGATTCCCAATGGCACTTCTCTTTGAACCTTCTATGTTAAGACTTCAGTTTTGAAAACTTTTGACCATTAATTATATTGTTTTCAAATTGCTTCAAATGCTCTTGACAAAACAAAACAAAACAGGTTCCTGATTCAGCTTTCCCGTTTCCATTTTTTCACAAATGTCCCACAAATCCTTTCAGAGCCTTAGGCACATGAAAAACACCTTTTGCTTAAAGGGGCTATTAGCTCACTGAGCTCAGAGGCTTCTCAATATGCTTATCAAACAGGCTCGGAGATGTAATTCCAATTCAGGTGAAACAGTGACAAATATTGACAATCCAGAGAAAAATAAAGTGTCTTAGAGTGTCTTAAATCCATTTGTCACATTAAAGCCACCAAAACAGGTATCAGTACAAACAAGATGGGGGGAAAAACAAGAAAGAAAAGAAGGGCCCACATTTCTAGTCCCTGTAAAGGTGAGCAGCCTGCTAAATGTCACCCCTGGTGGGTGATGATGCATCAGATGGGGTGTCATTGTACAGGGCCCTCTGCCCTTGGATTACGCAAATATCATCAAAGGAAGAGCTGACGGATAACCCTTGAAGTAATATGAAGGACATTCAGAGCACATGCCCTATGTGTGAGGTGTTACGACTGAAAGCTTCTCTTAAGAGACCCGGAACCTTGACTATAAACATAACTAGCAAGAACACTGATTGATTTAAGTCATTTTTACCGCCAACTGATGTTCATCGTCTCTGTCTTTTCTCCACAACACAAGCCTACATGAGCACAGGTTGGCTCTTAGAGATTCCAACTTGCATCCAGCATGAATGGTAACTTTAGACTGTCAATACAAACAGCAGCCTGGCTGGTGTGGCTCAGCATTGACCTATGAACCAGGAGGTCATGGTTCGATTACCGGTCAAGACATATACCTGGGTTTGGGGCTCCATCGCCAGGGTGTGGGCACGCAGGAGGCAGCCAATCAATGGTTCTCTCTCATCATTGATGTCTCTATCTCTCTCTCTCCCTCCCTCTCCCGTCCTTTCTGAAATCAGTAAAAATGTGTATTTTTTAAAAATAGCATCTGACTGATGGTCATGAGCCCTTCTGATCTCGGGGCCACACTAACTTGGTTTTTGAGAAGTAAAGAAAAATGGCCTTCATTGGTTTTATCTCATGTGGGGGTGGTAAGTAGATCAAATAAATGACATCTTTTCTTTAAAACATTTTTATATGTTTTTATTGATTTTGGAGAGAAAGGACAGGAGAGGAAGAGAGAGAAACATCAGTTGGTTGCCTCCACCCATATGCACCCCCCCAGCTGGGTACCAAACCTGTAACCCGGGCGTGTGCCTTGACTGGGAATAAAACCAGCGACCTTTCAGTGCATGGATTCCGCTCAACCAATGGAGCCACAAAGGACTGGGGCATCTCCCATCTTTTTAGAATCTTTATTTCTTAAAGGGGTTACACGTGAGCTTGCAGGGACTTTCAAATCTAATACAGATATTTTAATCCATGGGTCTCAGATGCTGTCCTTCCTTGTCTTTAATTTCTATCTAAAGTAAGAACTGCATTTTTATAGCCTCCAAACTTTGCCAAAAATGATAATGTGCCTTCCCTTTCATTTCTATTTATTCCTAAAAGTCTTCAAAGTACATTTTGTACTCTACTTGATTTGGTACAGATTTAATGTTTTTACAAAAAAAAAATTACTTTGTTATATTTTTAAGTGGTTCAATTTTGAAAAATTCTGCCAGGTTCCTAAAACAATGGCAAATTAAGCATAATGTCGTGATGCGACCAAACGCCATAAAAATAAATGAGCCACTAAGTCTCTGGCATCCACTTAGGAATGCGGGAGAGTGTTTGGAAATAATTATCATTGCCCTATATTCTTACCTGGTGTTAACGTTGCTAATGTACCTACAACTGACTCTCTTCTAAACATGTTGGGAAAAATATGATCTGCTGAAATGTTCATTGCGATCTTGGTCTCTTTATTCTAAGTAAACTCAAATACTGAAGGAAAAAAAAAGTTGTCTCTAACCCTCCATTCTGAATAAAAGGTCATGCTTTCAATTATTATATCCTTAAAAGTTTTTCTAGTCACAACTGACTTGGTTTCTCAAATCATAGGCCCATGGACCAGTGATCCAAACTGTCTAAGAGGGTGTGAGGTGCAAGATTTGAGGCAAGAGGCAATTGCCCAGCGATAGGGAGTAGCAATATGATATTTTTTTTTCATTGCAGGGGTTATCGAACAAATTTACACTTATTACCGTAAAGTGATATTCATTCCCACCTCCCTTCATATTTACAGCCATTGCTCTGTTTCTGGGACACAGCCTGCTATTTTCTCGGAGGTGGGTAATTAAGTGATTCTGTCATACCAAAGTCACATACCAAAAGTCACTGTACTCAAGTTTTCTCCTCTCTTAGTCCTGATTGTCACGAATGGCTCGTGATAGGCTTTCTAAAATAAGTCCACGGACTTCACTTTTCTTTTATAGGAAGGGGTTATTTTCTGAGATACTGCTTTGTCCTTTTTGTCAGTCAACTTTTCAATAAGGCAGTCCTCTCTCGCCGCCTCCATCCCCAACACGAATGTCCCAGTTTCCTGGCCGGTACGAATGTTCAAAAACAAAGTCAGGGATAAAGCACATCCAGGTTTTTAGAAATCCCTTACGAGGGTAGAATTACTTACAAGAAAGACAGTTCCTCCAAAGGTTATATTTTTCCTGCATAAGACAATATTCCATAAAGCAAAATGGTGCAGGTGAGTCCACAGTAAAAACTGAAATATTTGCTGGGAAAACCACACATGAGCATTGATCAAATACCTCCTTAGTGAAACATGTCATTCACGAAGAACTTAATGAGGACAAATCTCGGTGCTGAGGTACGCCCTTTCACAACTATCTACACAACAGCCATCTTTGTGCTGTTCTGATGTCTTTTCTAACGTTTCCTTGTTTCCAAATAATGACCAAAAATTGACCTGGACTGCAGTGTTCAAACTGCATTAATCCTGTAAGGCAGCCAACTGAATCAGTTTTACAAATACAGTGGTACCTCGAGATACGAGTGCCCTAGCATACGAGATTTTTGAGATACAAGCCGTCGAGCAAGCGATTTTTGCTTTGAAATACGAGCAACATTTGAGATAGGAGTCATCGCGCGGATCAGCCAGCTGCACACGACCCACCAGTTTACCGCTGCTTGAGCATCTCATAGTGTCCCACACCTCAAGGTTACGGAATGAATTAAAGTCGTATCTCAAGGTACTATTGTAACTATGTTTTTAGAAGCCCAAACCTCCCTTCCATTCCTCAGTGAAGGCCGGCCTTGGCTGGATGTCCGTGGACTCAGAGACACAGTGGAGGAATTTGCTGAAACAAAGGCCGTTTATGTTGTAGATGTGAGGCAGCTTCCAGTTCAAAGCTAAAGACCATATCAGCCAAACCAAAAGTAATATGGCATTACTTTTCCTCCCAAATGGATCTAATTTATAAATATAGATGACGTTCCTCATCGCTCCTAAGCTCTTCAGACAAAACCCACACCACAAATTTTCTCCAAAATAAATGACAACACATGAGGATTTATCATATCTCCTCGGGCGACGATGTGTGTGTGTTTTACATGGTGTATGATGTAAAGTATATGCGTTGATGGAGCGTAATATCTGAGATCCTTGAATAACCTTATCAGGTCACACCGTTACGTATTTTCAAATAGAGTCTTATTTTAATTTCTTAATGTAGACACTTTAAAGTGAAGAATGCCAGAAGACAAAGTTAAATATTCACTCAAACCATACTTTTTCCATGTTTTCCCTCCACCCCCAACGTGCACGCAGAGAGTCCCCATTTTGAGAATTACACAGCGCTAAGCACTTAGAGGTTTTCAATAACTCCAGGAAAATATGTCCCTAACCTCACCGGGGTACGGTTTTAAATTGCCACCTCGTGTATTAATTTAGCACATTAAAGACACACAAGAGGATGCACGATGCCATGCGGAATCTAGAATTTAAAAGGTCTTCGTTGATGTACATAAAACTGTAAACAATACTGAGTCAACAAAGGGGACTTCATGCACTTAATTAAATTGACAGTCAAAAGCTTTCTATATTATGGGGTTGCTAGCATATCGTTTTTATTTTAAAAGATACTCTGCCAGCCATCAGCTCCAGTATTCTTGAGAACTACTTCACCCTTTCCAAGAAGCGAAAGCTGTAAAGAAATATGAAGGGTCTATTGGTCGCTAAATATTACAGGGACATTCTATTTAGCAAAAAACCCATTATCTTTATGCTTTGTATCCAAGACTGCTTACGTGAATCCTCTCTGAATGGAGAAGTGAACAGCACTTGGTAACTCTTAGTTGACAGTGGGCGGGGCTTAAATGAATTCATCAGGACCCAGTTGTATCAGCGTTTGTCCGCTCTCTCTCCAGGTAGACTTGTCATCAGCAGAAAGTGCAAGGTTATAAATTAACATGGAAACAGATTGGCTGGCAGAGCAAAGAGGAATCTTGCTTCCAATGACATATATCCTCTGAAGAAAAATTCCTAAGAAAACCAGCCCTTGCCTATAGTGTACATTCAAGAAATTATTCCGTCTTTTTATGGGGTACTTTCTCCCTGCCTTCGAGAAGATGAGAGACCAAGCGTGGCTATGTGACATGCCATCACAAAGAAGAGAGAAAGGCAAATAGAAGCTCTGGATATACCTATTCATTACCTCAAACAAAACAAAACAAAAAAATAACAAAAAAGATGCTCAATGTAATATCAATCTTCTTCAATGTATTAAGACGTGTTTTGTGGTTTAACGTATGATCTCCGCCGTAGAATGTGTACTTGAGAAGAAAGAATGTGTGTTTCGCCCAACCCATTTTCAATTTAAAATGACAGCATTTTGACCCCGTGATTTCCCTAGGGACTCCAGCGATGCTTTTTAAAGCCCTCCTCATGTATGTAAACAACAGTATGTTTGAAGATGCTATTGAGTTTTTTTAAAAATCAGTTTTCCCAAGAGAAGGACATTAACTTTGGCTTTCTCTCGCCCCCTCGGTGGAGGCTGCTCTCAGGAAAAGCACCCGATCTTTTCTGGAAAGAACTGAGTTTTAACCTTAGTCATGAACATGCCTTTCAATGCAGCTAATGCTCGTTCCGAATTGATCATGAGCACGAAGATGGTTTCTGTAGGAAAGCAAGCCAAAAAACACCCAGAAAATGGAGCCTTGAAAGAACCGTCTTGTAGGAACTCCCCTCTACATCGCTGCTGCCGATTGTATTAGGGAGGCAAGGGATGAGCCCCAAGAGGATAGCTGCCCTTGGAGACAATAAAAGGCTTTCCTGGCCTTAGTTCTACCTGTTGAGGATGGCATCTTCTTTTGCTTTCCTATACAGTGGTACCTTGAGATACGAGTTTAATTCGTTCCGTAACCTTGAGGCGTGGGAAACTATGAGACACTTGAGTTTCGGTAAACTGGTGGGTCGTGTGCAGCCGGCCGATCCAAGCAATTACTCGTATCTCAAATGTTGCTCATATTTCAAAGCAAAAATAGCTCGTATCTCAAAAATCTCGTATGTTAGGGCACTCGTATCTCGAGGTACCACTGTAACTAGAAATGGGCAGTTAGCACAGGCATTGTAATCACATCTCTTTCTAGAATCCACCTTTTCATGGCTAGTTTTTAAACACAGAAATGGAAGTGTGCAGCCTTCACGCAGTGTGGACCAGTGGGGTCTAGCCTCCACTGTCTCCACTGTCTGCAAGAATTCCCTTTGCCTGTTTCAAAAAAAGAATGCTTATGTTTTCTGGTACAAGAGTGCACATGCCCACATCATCAGTGTCCTCACCATTTCTCCAGGTTTGAAATGGCTCACTACCACAGATATAGCCTCATGGACGCACCCCGATAATTCAACACTTTCAGGAACTCGGATACTTTCTAACCTGCACTGTGGAGCTTGAGAGTAAATTACATCCAATAGGATTAGGAGCCACTGAGAAAAGCCAAAAAGCAGTAGCTGAATATTTTTTTTAATATGTTATTGATTTTTTACAGAGAGGAAGGGAGAGGGATAGAGAGTTAGAAACATCTATGAGAGAGAAACATTGATCAGTTGCCTCCTGCACGCCCCCCACAGGGGATGTGCCTGCAACCCAGGTACATGCTCTTGACTGGAATTGAACCCGGGACCCTTCAGTCTGCAGGCCGATGCTCTATCCACTGAGCCAAACCGGTTTCGGCAGTAGCTGAATTTTTTGTTTTAAAATTTTAAAAACGCTTTTCCACTGAGCAAACCATTTCCCATATTATAAAGAGAAATATATGGCTTCCATAAAAACAATTAAAATGCTACATACATGTAACTCATGTTTCCTATACCATACCAGCATGGAAATGGGAGTGGAAGGATGGGAGCAGTATAGAGAGTCCAAGAGAAGTGAGGAATATAATTATCTTTTCTCTGAGCCCACAAGTGAAATCCCTGTAGCCCATCAACCCACAAATTCCTCCCTTTCTCATCGTTAGAATTTCAGAGGCAGTTAAGATCAGAGTCTACAATGGGATCAAATGTTAGAACATTCAAGTCTTGTTTCTTACTTGGCTCCGTCTCTCTAAGACTTAAGTACCTTATCCGCCAAATGGAGATAGGGATTGCTTTGAGGATTAAAAGAAATAGGACATGTAGCCTAAACACAGCATCTGGTATTTAAAGTCCTGTTTCTCTTCACTCTCTTCTGCTTTCCCTCACTCACCTTTGCCTCCTCCTGTGTTCTCATCAGTCGTTGCATTGCTATTACTCTTCCTTAGGACCCACATATAGCAAAACGGTGTGTCAGGATCTGTGGATCCTGAACATAAAGCCAGTGCAAGGCCTGGGAGGAAAGTCAAAATGTGGGGCTCCTGGGAGTCTCAGAAAGTCTCCTTGCACCGCACCTGTACCAGCTTAGGTCATTGCCTATACTTCTTGTGGGAACCTCTTTCACATCCTGTGTGGTTCAGGGTTCCTGTTCAAGGTTCGGGTTCTGGAGGAGACCACACGCAAATGAAAAGAGAGACTAGAAAAGTATTAATTTGGTGATATTGGGGGGACAGGTGGGAGCCTTCCTCTAGTGGAAATACTACCGCCTTCCTTTGACCTTGCCATCCCTTTTATTAAGACTATGGGATACACCCATGACCTTCAGGCAGGAAATTTCAAGAACAGAAATTTACATGAGACAAACAGGTAGAGGCTGCTTCAGCGAACAATGTTTCAACTAAACAGTGAGTGAGTGATTAGCTCTGACCTTTCAGAGCAATGAAGGTTGACCAGCCTTCTGGTCTCCTGTCCACCTTTTTCTATGAGTGAGACAATGTTATGTTTCCGGCAACTTCTGACCAACTCCTGTGGTCAGAGGAATAAAATTATTGATTGACTTAGATCTAAATCACACTTTTGAGTCTTGGAGAAATTGGGGATGCTCTACCAAACCATATGGACCAAATAAGGAAAGGAGTAGATTCCCCAAAGGACTACTGCCAGAAGTAGGGTGAATGGATTCAGAGAAGACCCATCCTCCTGTAGCTTCCATCTCCCCATAATCCCTTCTCTTCAGTGGTATGTCATCAGTTGGCTAAAGTCTCCCCAAAATTCCACAATACAAGTATTTACATATCTAATCCAACGTGTCTGCTTCCTGCATGCTATTAAGTCTTCTCGCCTCTGGGGAATGCATTCCGATCACAATCAAATTAAATGAACTAAGTTCCCATCCCACGTCCTTAACTCCCCCCACAGATTCCACATGGTCTCTCATGGGCGGGTGGAATGCCCTCAGCCACTCTCACTTGGGCCATTTTCATCCCTCGGCGTCTCACTCTCTCGGCGGCTATCTTCTCACCACATCACCCGGCCTATCCTCTCTCACTCCGCCAAACAGAATGCAGTCTGTCCATTCTACTACAATTTTAGGTGGGATGGGAAAGGCTCGCAGAAAAAAGGTAGATCAGGAAAAAATTTAAAACCGGGTTTAGAAATGACTATTCTCAGGCGTTTCTTGGCTCTGTGCCAAACTTCATTTCTGCTGACCTCCTTTTTCTGTTTTTTTCTTCCCCTTAGACCAGTGGTTCTCAACCTTTCTAATGCTGTGACCCTTCAAAACAGTTCTTCCTGTTGTGGTGACCCCCAACCATAAAACTATTTCGTTGCTACTTCATCACTGTAGTTTTGCTACTCTTATGAATCGTATGTAAATATCTGTGTTTTCCCATGGTCCTAGGTGACCCTGCTAGCAGTTCTCAACCTGTGGGTCGTGACCATCAGAGAACACAGCTATTCAGGGTTGTGACATTAGAAAGGCTGAGAACCACTGCCCTCGAGCTTGTCACTGGAAGTGTCAGGAAGCATCAGCTCCAGAAAACTGAGACTCAGACCTGCTTACATTACAGATACCAAACCCACAGCGTGACTTAAAGGAACGGGGAGAAAGCAATTGTACTGGTGCCAAGGATGGAGGCAGCCAAACATACCCCACCCCGGGGCTGACAGCTCTCGAAGAGCGTACGGCGTGCGCAATATCTTACACCGTTCCTTAAACCCTACACAGCTCCCGTGCCTCATGAGACACTTTTCTTCTATTTTAAGTCTTTGCAAAGAGTACAGTCAGTTCTGCTCCTGTCTGGAAGACGGGAGTTTGCTCTGATAAAGTAGGCAGGCTGAGGACAACGCACATGTGACGTTTGTGCAGACAGGCACCGTCTCATACATGAGCAGCACTAAGTGAATGCAGAAACCTGCACCCAATTGATGTAAACTACACAGGAATACATCACACACACACGCACGCACAAACACACTCATCTGTGCCTCAGTTTACCAGCCTGTGCTGAGCCACGCCCACTCACCTGTGAGATGAAACTTCCCACCTGATGTCAGAGAACTTCCTGCCACACTTCACAATGATTCAGGAGCTGCAACCCCTCGAATGCCCATGGGTTAACTTCCGGTATGTGAAGACTTAAAGAGCCGTATTTACTGTGACAGATATGCCCTAACAATTTCATGTATGTAAAACAGCGCTCCTATTTTCATTGGGTTCCCATGCGTGTGTCACCGCAAAGTTTCTGAGTGCCTGACCCCTCCACACTTCATCCCATCAGCCCTGGAACACAGGGCGGAACTGGCTGCGTTTGGAGTTCACAGGTAGTCCCTTCGGAGTTGTTTCTAAAATATAGCAAATGTCTAGAGTCATAGGGTGATTGGAGAAATCTGATCATACAGTGTCTTGGAATCCTGAAATGGATTTAATAGCAATGCTTAGAATGAGACAGATTCCGCAAGCTCAAGAAAATCACAGCTTTTCAATTGGACGTTGGGTGTTATTTCGTTCACAAGTATGCTCATTCTATGATATTTACGTGTTTGATTTTTCACTCTAATTGTTTTAGCATTTTTAAAAATTTTTATATTTATGAAAGGACAAGAAAGTAACCAAAAGTTCTTTTTAGTTTAAAAAAAAAAAGTAGTCAGTTTTGTGAAAGGTGTAGGTGCATTTGTGTATTGGGGATAACGTTATAGATGTAACCTACATGCATCCTGACAAAAAGTGTTCATGTGGCGTAATTGTTGGGTACTTACAGTGAGGTGAAAACAGTAAGGAAGGGGACAGGAGGGGAAGGGAGGGGAGGGGAAGCGAGAAGAGGGGAGAGGAATAGAGGGAGAGCAGAGAAGGGGAGGGGAAGGAAGGGTTGACAAGGGGAAGTGGAGAAAGCTTACTCTTTCCACTGCAAACAAGAAAATCACCGCTTGAAAAAAATGGTAGAGCAGAAAAGTCTTAGTATTCACCAAAGACCATAAAGTTCTTCTAAGCTAGGCATACCTGTGGCATCTTTCATGAAAAAAAGAAAAGAAGAAAACATTAACACCAGAGGTTTGCCAGCGTCCATTCTGAAGCCTGGGGGTTCCGTGGCACCCCTCCAGCTGTCCCACCCGCTCAGCGTGGGCGTGTCCCAGGTCCTGTCCACAGGGGGCTGGACTTCTCCAATAAACTCCCTCTAACTATTGCACACCATGTCCCATTTTGCTTTCAGATAAGAGTGTGTTGTTAACCCTGAAATGTATTTCTGATGATAAGAAAAAAGATGTTTAAGTATCTACCTCAGTTCAGCTTAATGGATGGAAGTAAATTGACTAAAGAATGTATATTCACAACGAGAATGCTATTTCAGGAAGCTGATCATATGATATTAAAATAGTTTTATCATGCCGAGACTGGTTTGGCTCACTGGATAGAGCGTCAGCCTGTGGACTGAAAGGTCCCAGGTTCGATTCCGGTCAAGGGCATGTATCTTGGTTGCAGGTACATCCCCAGTAGGGGGCATGCAGGAGGTGGCTGATCGATGTCTCTCTCTCATTGATGTTTCTGACTCTCTATCCCTCTCCCTTCCTCTCTGTAAAAAATCAATAAAATATATTTTTAAAATAAAATAAAATAGTCCTATCATTGAAACATTTGCTATTTTCCCCTTCCCACCCCCCAGATTATGAAGGATAAAGACTTTATCAAGTACTAACAATGCTTTGTTAACACCAAGCAATCACGTAGTCACGGTGAGCCACTGCTATATGAATGCATTAGGAACAGAACAAAACTATCGGTGTTTTTTTAAAAAAAAATTAATTCACCCAGTTATCAAAGGATTTTTTCAGTTCCTTCTGAATAATGTGATTTGGGAACAGCTTGTGTTTTCTGTTTTGTGTTCAGTTTTCTCTGTAAAGGATGTGAACCTTCATAGTCACAGAGAAAGGTTAATTTTGTACATTTAAGTTTCACTTATTAAAAGCCCATCCATCCTGCGTTAGCCACCCACAGATGAAGAAGGCAAGAAGCCTTTCTCAAGCTCATTGGAGGGACAGGTCCATAAGGAAGGCCCTCCCAACACAAGGCCCTTCCCTTTGGCGTAGAGCAGGTGTGCCCAGGGCAGCAGTGTCCCCGAATGTGCAAGAGGGGAGACCTCGGCTCTGGAGCCAGAGGAAGCGTGGCCCCAGACGGGCTCTGCTGGGTGAACTTGGGGTCTGGGTAGCTGCCCTACGCTACTCCACAGTCACTCACAGGAGTGGGTGAAACACGTATGTAAAGCTTTGACACCATGCCTGGCTCATACTACATGTTCAGAAATGGCATGTTTTCAACATAGAGCCTAGAGAAGCATGGGGTGGGGCAGTGAGAACACATCCAAGGATGACTGGGAGGGAGGGCAGTGTCTCTGAGAATCGGGAGTCGCTCATGCATTGGGATGCTGCAGGATGTGGCAGGGATATGCCATCTGAGAGAAGCATGCCCTGGGGCAGAGAGTCTGCTGGGAAGTTCTATAACCAAGGAGATCAGACCACTCTCTCTGGAGCAGCGGTTCTCAACCTGTGGGTCGTGACCTGTTTTCTGATGGTCTTCGGCTCTACAGCAGTGACCCACAGGTTGAGCACCACTAGCAGGGTCGCCTAAGACCATCAGAAAACACAGATATTTACATGACGATTCACCACAACACGAGGAACTGTATTAAAGGGTCGCAGCATTAGAAAGGTGGAGAACCACTGTTCTGGAGGAAGGCGCTGGCCAAGTTCTGCCCTGAGTTCTCCTGGGCAGGCCTCAGAACACCCTTCCTCCTTGGAGCCTGACTTTGCCACGTTCCCTCTGAAGTCCAAGGGGAGTTCGACAGGAATCAAGGATAGAATGAGGTCCTGTGTACTTTTAAAGGGTCATTCTAAGAGGCCAAGTCTAAATGTCTTACAGATGGCAGAGGAAGGCCCAATACAGCTGCTAGAACAGTCCTTCTATATCTTCCAGAAGCCTGTATTTTCTGAGAGAAGACTCTACCATACCACCAATGGGGGACATCCTGCCTGCTGACATTGGACAACCTGGTACACGTGTGCGGCCAAACACATTTCTAGAAATCAGTGAGAATGTTCCCCATGCTACCTGTTTTCAACCTTCCCTCAAAAGTTTGCCCTGCAAAACACCAACAGGTTTCTGAGTGAAAATGGCCTTTTAGGTGAGAAGAGGCTTGTCCTTAATATACATGTTAAGAACCTCCCTTTATATTGAGTCTCTACTTCAGACAAGGGGAGGATGGCTGATTTTGCCAAACCTTCTGGTCAGTGATTTCCGAACTGATTGTTACTTCTTAGAGATGGAACTCCTTTCAAAATTCCTTCAAAACACAACTCATTTTTTTCAAAGAGGAGAAGGGATTTCAGAAATGTCTAGGCTCTTTTCAACATTAAATAACTCTTAAAAAAATGTTGAGGAGCTTAATGAAATAAGTTAGAAATACTAAAATTAAAGTAAAGGTGGTTTGTCACAATATATACCGGGTTTGATGAATTCCAAAAGTTTGGGGAGGGTGTTCACTGGGGCGGCATACACACTAACATTAGGATGATTGGGAGATTAGCATAGCCCCTGCCCAAGGCTGACACACAGACTCATGAAGGGCTCCATACTTCATGTTTTTAAAAACACATGTGAATAGTTTCAAGCATGCTAGCTACGTCCTACTTAAGAAGAGTTTTGCCCCCCTCCCCCGCACCAGGAAATGAATGTGAAAGCCATTCTGCAATGCATTTAGAAAAATACCCAAAAACACAGTGATTGTTATATAATAGTTCATGAAAAAAAAATGTTTAGGGTTAAAGATTGAAATTGTGAACTCAATCATCCAATCATCCCCATAACAGCCATAGTCTAAGACTTCCTTATCTCCTTACATATTAAGTGGGTTTCAAGTACTCTTTAAACATGTAGATTAAAACACACACACACACACACACACACACACACACACACACTTTGTTCCATAGCTGGTCCCCAGAAAATAAGAAATAACCCCCATTTCTTTCTTGGGAGACAACAGACATAGTAGCTGTCCAATAAGGCAACATTTAAAATTACCTTGTCTATACAGAATGATTTTGGCATGTAACCTAAATTCTGTTTTGTTATGAATTGTAGA
This sequence comes from Lasiurus cinereus, assembly GCA_011751065.1. Lineage (NCBI taxonomy): Eukaryota > Metazoa > Chordata > Mammalia > Chiroptera > Vespertilionidae > Lasiurus > Lasiurus cinereus. The sequence goes on from JAAGEH010000022.1 coordinate 1,344,028, forward strand.
AGTCTATCCCTTTAAAAACACAATAAGAATAAAGGGGCAAAATAAATAAATAAATAAATGGGGAACTTGAAGTGAAACTTTCACACTCAGGGAAAGTTTTGGCAGTTTCTTATAAAGTTAAATATACTCCATTTTTTTTTTTCACCCAGAAATTCTGCCTCTAAATATTTACCAAAAAATAAAAATAAAAATAAAAACATATATCCACAAAAACATTTGCACAAGAATGTTACAGAAGCTTTACTCACCAATAGCAAAAACTACAAACTCAAATTTCATCAAGAGGAAAATGGGCAAATTTTAATGCACTCATGCAGCAGAATACTACTCAGCAGTAAAAATATTTATATGCACAACATGAATAAAGCTAAGAGACATTATGCTGTGCAAAAACATAAAAGCTAAACACAAAGGGGCCCACAATTCCACTTATACATTTAAACTAGAGGCCCAGTACACGAAATTCGTGCACCGAGGAGGAGGGTGTCCCTCAGCCCAGCCTGCACTTTCTCCAATCTGGGACCCCTAGAGGGATGTCTGACTGCCTGTTTAGGCCCAATCCTAGTAGGTGTGTGCACTTCACTATAGATTATTTCTATCTCAGAAAAAGAATAAATGTGTGTATATATATATGTTTAAATATATATTTTTATTGAATCAGAGAGGAAGGGTGAGAGAGAGAGATATAGAAACATCAGTGATGAGAATCATTGACTGGCCGCCTTTTGCCTGCCCCCTACTAGGGATTGAGCCTGCAACCTAGGCCTGTGCCCTTGACAGGAATCGAACCTGGGACCCTTCAGTCCGCAGGCCAACGCTCTATCCACTGAACCAAACCAACTAGGGCGAATAAGTGTATATATTTTAGAGATATTTTTACATATGTCATGCACATAAACCAAAGGAAGTCTGGCTTCTTTTATGTGCCTTCCCATATCGCTACCTGTGAACGTGAGTGGTTCTGGAAACTCGGTGAACATATTTAATTCTGCCAGTGTGCCTCATTTTTCTAACTTGTCTATTTTCCAGAAGGCAAGAGTTTGTCAGGGTTTTTTTTTTATTTATTTAAATTGTTTGTAATTCAGCACAGCAATTGCCACTAAACATGGCGATGCCACGAGAGCCTCTAGAAGGAACAGGTGGGACCACTTCCATTGTTTTCCTTCTGACTTTGAGACTAAATCTCCCCGAAATGACACCTTTCTCTTTCAAACACTTCAGTTGTATATTTTATAACTTTTACATATGTCATTTTTACACGACAGTCACAGCTCCCACCTGGAGTTTTGCAACACTGTCCGCATGTTACTTTTTTTTTTTTTTAGAATATGCATGGTCTATTCTGAATAATTTTGCATAATAAAAATGAAAGTACAAAATAATTAACACCAAATATTTTAACAAGCTGAAATGAATCACGAAAGAAAAAAAAAAGCAGAAATGTAATTCATGGGCAGTCTTCAAAAATCATAAGAGTTCAAAAACATGATCCCAGTTTTACTAATGGAAAGACATGAAGGTCAAAATCTAAATTCCAATACCAAAAGTCTAACAATTCACTGTCTATTTCCTGGGCCATTAATATTGCTGTTGGTGGTAGCCAGACTTAACAACTGAAGTTTAAAAAATCATGCAAATACTTTAGAGATTATAACTAACGAGCTGAGAAACTTCAAGAACCTTGAACTCTTTTAGACATTTAAAAAACAGCGGACCTTTCTTACCGCCTAGCGTGTTCTTTCACTCATTCACTCATTCATTTGATCCACAAGTGTTTATTGGTGTACACTTATTACGTACCAGAAGGATGCCAAGAACACACAATGGGGAAAGTATAGTCTCTTCAACAAATGGTGCTGAGAAAAACCGAATACCACATGAAAAATAATGAAATTTTGACCCTTACCTTCTACCATTACAGAAATCTAACTCAAAATGGGTTAAAGACTAAAGCATAAGACCAAAACTCTAAAACGCCTAGAAGAAAACATACAGGAACCACCCCATGACATTCACCTTGGAAATGATTTCTTGGATGAGACACCAAAAGCAACAAGCAACAAGAGCAAAAATTAATAAAATTAATGAGACTACATTAAACTAAAAAGCTTCTGCACAGTAGAAGAGGTAATCAAAAGACTATATCTCTCTTTAGATGTTGTTGCAACAATAACATATTTAAATGAGATGCTAATTACACTATTGAATTTTAAGGAGCATGATGACTTGACATATATTCTTGATATATACAGCAGTATAAAATAATTATTTTGTGAAAAAAAACCTGTAATTTAATACCTAGGGTCTGAGATAAAAATGTGTCAATACTTATTGCTAATATAAATTCTTTGCATTATGAATTCCTGTTAGAATTTGAGACAAAGCACTGATTCAAAACAATACGTTCATTTCAGTGTTATTTACAATAGTTAAGATGTGGAAGCAGCCCAAATGCCCATCAGTAAATGAGTGAATAAAAACAAAAACAAACAAACAAACAAACAAACAAAAACAACTAAGGTACATTTACATAAAGCAATGCTACTCAGCTATAAAAAAGGAAATTTTACCTTTTGTAGCAGCATAGATGGACCTGGAGAGTATTATTCAAAGTGAAATAAGGCATCAGAGAAAGACAACTATCATATGACTTCACTTCTATGTGGAATCTAGTAAACAAAATAAATTGATGAACAAAATAGAAACAGACTCATGGATGTAGAGAATGGACAGACAACTGTCAGAGGGCAGGGGGCTTGGGGAGCCGGGTGGAAAAGGTGAAGGGATTAAGCACTCATAGTTGCAGAATAGCCACCGAGATGCGTTGTGCAGTGTGGAAATATAGTCAATAATGTCAAGATAACTGGGCGTGAGGCCAGGCAGGTGCTTGGGGCAGCAGGGGACCAGTCTGGAAATTGAATACCAGTCTGCACCAGAAACTAGTGCAGAATAGTATTCAATATCAACTGTCTTTGAAAAATAAAATAACACTCAAACAAACAAACAAATAAATAACAAAACCAAATAAACGCAAATAATTCAGAGATGTAAAACTATACTGAAAATTAAGGTTAGCCATACTTTTCTATGAATGGCAAGACTGTTATTGTCATCTTTGAGTTTTTCTGAATTCTCCAAAATCCCCAGAAGGGGCAGGTGGGTATTGCTTTTGTAATACAACAGAGAAAATATTTTATAAAATAATAATACCAATAAGACCAAAAGGGGGAATTGCTAAGTATGACAACAAGTCAACTTGAGTCCGATGGGACACAGCATTCACTTTTCGTGCATGCTGACAGCACCCAGCCATCGCTGCACTTCAGTGTGGCCCCCTCCGGAGGCAAACGCCATTGGTCAACAAGCTTTCTGCAAACAGTCATCAACATCAACGCCGGATGTTTAAACAATGCGCATCAACTTCATCTCAACCAGGCGCAGATTCTAATCACAATGTTTATTGGAAACACCCACCATGTGGCTCAACAATTCTTAAAGGATATTTTAACCAAACTGACAAAGAATGCTTGAAAAAAGCCAACAAGTGTGTGGAAGGAATGGAGACGTCTGTGGTAAAAAAGACTGCATTTTGCTCAACTGCTCATTTTGTGTCACTTCCAATGGGATAATGCGATAAAGACGAAATTTTTATTGTAATGCTGAGAAAAAAGGAAAGAGGTTCTGGTAACTACTGTAAGGCTGGCTGGCTAAACATTGTATAAGGATATACTTAGCTTTTCAGGTCTTTTGTGCAGAATCATTATAATATACTCTGTGACAACTGAGCATTAATGAACCTAAATTTGGGGCTTGGGGCTTTTATATCAACAGCAAAACAACAACAATAAGACAAGTCATTCAAAAAGTCCTTCCCAAGAATTGATCCTATTCCAAGACCTATTCAATTATAGGAGCTGAGAATGATTTTAGAAAAACTAAAACTATTCTACTTCACCCCCAAATTATAGAGCTTCTGAAAAGAGAATTACCTACAACTGGGAAAATGAATAGAACGTACTTGAACGCTAGTAGAGCATTCAAAACATATGTTACATGGTTCTATTAAGCTGAGTATATGGCATCAGATGGGAACTGAGACTTGAATCAGAGGGTAGAAGTCACTGAGATCATGAAAAGGTCCATCTCCTCTTCCCATGAAAGTTGGGTAAATCTCAGAAAGCTCACTCTTCAGGCTTAGTAAGTCTAAGAAATAAAACAAAGGTCAGGTGCTTATCTGTGTCTTCTATAGACCAGCTGAGTTTGCAAAACTGAGCATGAGCATCTGCCAAAAATATCAGCTTTCTGGGAGTATTGCTGGTTCCTCCACTCTCATCCAAGCAGATCTACCCAAATCCCTTGTAGCAAAGTGAAGCAGGTGACTAAGTTCCGGCCAGTGGCAGAGAGGCACACCTTGCTCTGCAGGCTCTGGGAATGCTCCTTGTGGACAGCTACGAAGCAAACCTGGGTTCCAGAATGTAGACAGGGCTGTCTTGGACTCTGGGGATAAAGACCATTCTCTAGGATCAAAGAGAGATAAACTGGAAAAACGCTCAATCCCTGAGGATTTGTGAAGTAGATCCACCTGGTAAAACTTCCAGATCTTTCTATGGATATAAAAACACTATAGCCCGACTGGCATGGTTCAGTGGTTGAACGTTGATCTATGAACCAGGAGGTCATGATTCGATTCCTGGTCAAGGTACATGCCCAAGTTGTAGGCTCTATTCCTAGTGTGGGGAGAGGGGTTCTCTCTCATCATTGATGTTTCTATCTCTCTCCTTCCTTCCTCTCTAAATTCAATTTTTAAAAAAAGTATTTTAAAGAAAAACAACCTTCCATGTGTTTTTGAAACTTACTAATCATTCTTCTGCCTCGGAGCTATTGTGTTTGCCCTTCCCTGTGTCTGGGTCTCCTTCCCCAATATATCCTAATAACCTTGTCCTTCATTCATATGTTGTCACCCCCATGTTCCCTCTCAGGGACGTTACTGGTCACCCCACATAAATCACAAAGTCATTCTCATTATTTCCTCTCCTCCTTCCCTGCTTTATTTCTCTTTCAGAACTTACTAACATGCCACACATTTTCCTTTATCTTGTTTTCTGTCTGTCTCTCCTATTAAAAGAGATAGTTCAGCAAGGGCAGAAACCATAATCTGTTTTGTCTGCTCATCTCCCCAACACCCAAACCAATGGCTCACACATTCCATGAAATGCTTGCTGAATGATGAAACCAAAGTCAGAAGTACTGAGACATCAAAATGAAACTGTTCGTATGCTATGAAGTTCAGCTTCATCACAGCAACGATTCTGATTCATATTACACTAATGCTTTTTGAACATTCAATCTGTGCCAGGTATCAACATGTTTTCTTTCTATGTAACCCCACCAAAAACCTGCTTCGGTAGGTATTACTATGCCATGTTGACAGATGAGGAACCCGAGGTGTAAAAGAATATTCTGAGCAAGTTGCTGAAGCAAGTTAAGGTAAGGATTTTCAGAGAGTACGGACACCAAGCTGGGTCTTCTCTACTTTGTGGAAAGTGATGACATAGGTGAGAAAGGGCATTGTCACTGGTGTCTAAATAACAATGAAAGAATGAGACTTGAATAATCAAGCAGTTGCCTTCAAAGGCCTTCTCCTTCAATACTCAGGCTCAACAAGCAAGTTGACTGAAGAAAATATCCTCAAAAGAAAACCTGCATGACGATCTTAAGAAAACACAGTGAACATGATACAATATACAGACGGTGTATTCTAGAACTGTACACCCGAAACCTACATCTTCCCATTAACCAATGTCAGCCCAATAAATTCAATAAAAAAATTAATACATGGACTGAATATCATTAAGGGGGGTCTACCCCATTAAGCCAGTTCTAAGGGAACACAAAGACCATTAGAGGCAATAATATCTCCAGACATAAAGGTCAGTGAGAAGAATGGAGAAGGAATATGGGTACAAAAGGAGGAGAACACACACATTTTTAGAAAAGATATGATGAGTGAAAAGGTTTTATAAACTCCAATTAGGAAGAAAGAAAGAAAGAAAGAAAGAAAGAAAGAAAGAAAGAAAGAAAG